>OY992876.1:313958712-314168712 GCA_963921405.1 Cepaea hortensis | reverse complement strand
TGGGCTCATTACTTATGAACCAATCAAAAGACAAGTGCATACCGCCGCCTCCCCCAACTCGTTCTAGAACATACGATCTAAGAATAGCCCTTATATTTGGGATGGTCCCCGTTAAGACTTAAAGTATCTTTATGAAATGTGTCGGACTGGGAATGTGGGGTTCTGTTTCATCATGCTACACATAGATACAACCATATTTATAGTTACAGTGACTGCCTTAATGAACGAAGTCCCAGAAAGGTATCTCAGAGCTCCAGTGACTGCCTCCACTTCTAATCACACGCTGAGTGTCGTCTTTGAATATGTTCCACTCTGCTCCGTGATGCTCTGGCCAACCAAACTCTCCGTGAAACTTCATCTCGACCTTTCACCTCGCTGCACTGATCAGCCTGTTTGTACTATTAAATCACCCTCCCCAGCGATATCCTCTATCAACTGCCTTATTTCCAACTTTGCTCTCCCATCGCACGACTATTACATTCTCTACCAAGGCTTGTCCAGACCAGATCAGTGGTTCTCAACCTTTTTTGGTCCATGCACCCTTCACCATATGTTCAGAATATCATTCCCCCCTTTAGTATTTCCTCCCTATAAATCACCACACCCCCCCCCCCCCCCCCGCCCCTACACAGCATTCGTAAAAATGGAAGCTAAATTTAATAACAACAGAATAAGTCTAGACGTCTACATAACACGTGATTTGTGGGTCTACTTACGTTATAAATGAATTTTAGAAGGGCGAGAAGTACAGAACTGTAAAGTATGGAGGGAAAAACAATATCAAGTAATCGGTTCTTGTATTATCGCGATCTTCAAATAATCTTAATTACCTCCTCCCCTCCCCCCCCCCCCCCCCCTTTTCCTCTTGGAAACCCTAAAATTCCCCACCGGTTGAGAACCACTGGCCTAGATAACGTGTTGTAGATAATGTGATAATTTTTTGCTTGTGTTAATTCATTCCTCGCTTTAGTTACATCTTCACCCTGTATCAATTGTGTGATTGTCGTCTTTGCCATGGTCATCCATGACATTTCTCTCTTGAACCTTGCTCTGGCGGAGGACTGAACTAGGAATATTATTGTGGTAAGTACGCATGCTTACCACCGCAGATGGTTGTAACTCAGTAACACAAGCTTATTATAGCACTGAAGCAGTACAATCACAGCCCGCAACTCACGCAGTACAATCACAGCCAGCAACAGACGAAAGACACTTACCCTCAAGTTGTAAATGCCACGTCCAGTAATTGAGCACATCATTAACATGGCCACCAGCAAACAAATCTGCCTCATAATGGTAATGATGGAAGTCGTGGTCAGGGACAACCGATATATTTTACAGAACACTATCTGATACTTGTCTCTAATGTTGTACTCCCGTCTTCTGATGCTCTTCTCTATATCTTGCCTCGCACACTTGTATCTAGTTTGTTATACTCCCGCCCGCAGATATTCCACTCGATATCCTATGAGCATGTGGTATACTCTTATATTAATGTTTAGTCTTAAGGTACTACGTGTTGCATTACGATTGGCTGAAGCTTTGTAAATGAAAAATCTAGCATGCATTAATATTGATGTAGTTCTTTGCTCGACACCACATAAAATCAATCAATTGTTTAAGTTTATTTTCGGCTTGCTCTCGCATTTATTAGGATATAGTCGTTTCTGTCTTAACAATATACAAAGTCACCACCTTGATAAAATCTGTATATAGGCGCTAAAGAAATATAAACTCAAGCATACATGATCTGGCATCAGATCAGCGGCAAAATTGTGCACATGATGCTGAAACCATCTGCTGTAACCAGCTGATGAGAATACGTGACGCCGAGAAATACTGCCACGTGACAGGTTATAACACGGGTATAATCCACTTCCTTGTCTTTATAAGGTGATAATACGTGAACTGCGCCACGTTTTAGTCTCATGACGTGATAATCTATGAACTACTCCATCAGAAGTCTCCATGACATGATAATCTGTAAACTACTCCATCAGAAGTTTCATGACGTGATAATCTGTGAAATACTCCACCAGAAGTTTCCATGACGTGATAATCTGTGAAATACTCCACAAGAAGTCTTCATGGCGTGATAATCTGTGAACTAATCTATCAGAAGTTTCCATAACATGATAATCAGATAACTTCTCCATCAAAAGTCTCTATGACGTGATAATCTGTGAACTACTCCATCAGAAGTCTCCATGACGTAGTAGGCCTCTTTCAGTCCGGTAGGACTATAAAGTTGTGCGCTGGGGAGGCACCTGGCAGCAAAGATAGTGACTGTATAGTCCAATGCGAGAGTGACAATCTCTGTCACAGTTTCCGCATCTGTAAGACGAGGCTGGTCCCGAGGTAAGTGACTGCATTTTATGCCCGTGTCTTCATCCTCAGTTTGTTGGATCAGACTGTGTTCAAAGAGCACCAGTCCCTTTCGTACATCTCATCTGTCTGTTGCAACTCTTTCCCACGTGTCTGGGTCTATGCCCAGGGTTTTCATATCTTGTTTATACACATCCCTATATCACTTTTGGGGGTATCCCTGTTGACCTCTTCCCTGTGGCTAGTTCTCCGTACATGAGATCTTTGGGGATACATTCATCCTCCATTCGAGATACATGGCCCAGCCAACGGAGGAGTCTCTGATTGAGGAGGTAGTGCATTGTTGTACTATCTGTTCTTTCAAGCGTTTGATTGTCATGAGGTTTTTCCACGATATGCCCAGGATACGTCTCAGACATCTCATATAGAAGGAATTCAACTTTCTTTCATGTCGTGAGTACATGGTCCAGGATTCAGACCCGTAGAGTAGTGTGCTAACAACACAAGCTTTATATACTTGAGCTTTTGTACGCTCTGTTAGTCTATTATTCTCCCAAACTCTTTTAGCTAGCCTGGAAAATGTTGTGGCTGCCTTTCCAATGCGTCTGTCGATTTCTGTCTCTAATGAAAGATTATCTGATATTGTCGATCCCAAATAAACAAAATCGTGGACGACCTTCAATTCGTAATTAGAGATTTTGATTGACGGAGGCGCATCAGCATCTTGTTCCATCACCTGTGTTTTATTTAGGCTAATGGTGAGCCCAAAGTCTTTGCAGGCGGCTGCAAAGCATCTATGAGCCTTTGGAGATCTTCTGCTGTATGAGTAGTCAGTGCTGCATCATCTGCAAAAAGTAGTTCTCTTACGCATCTTGATCTTATTTTGGTCTTTGCCTTGAGTCTTGATGGGTTAAAAAGTTGCCATCAGATCTTGTGTGGAGGTATATGCCTTCAGTGGCAGTCCCAAATGCTTGCCTTAAGAGAACAGCGAAGAAGATACCAAAGAGTGTAGGAGCAAGCACGCAGCCCTGCTTTACTCCGCTGCTGATGCTGAATGACTGGGATGTTGAGCCGTCAAATAAAATGGAATGATTTCACGAGACTAAGAAGGGTGGGTGGACATCCAACCTTTTCAAGGACCTTAAAAAGGCCGCTTCTGCTCACGAGGTCAAATGCCTTTGTGAGGTCGATGAAGGCAATATATAATGGCTTCCTCTGTTCTCTGCACTTCTCTTGGAGCTGCCGGAGTGATAAAATCATATCGATGGTGGACCTGTTGGGTCTAAATCCGCACTGCGATTCGGGGTAGATTCTTTCAGCAAGAATGTGTAATCTTTTAAGGATTACTCTGGCAAAAATCTTGCCTGTAATGCTGAGAAGGGAAATGCCGCGATAGTTGTTGCAGTCGCTTCTGTCGCCTTTGTTTTTATAAAGGGTAACGATGTTTGCGTCTTTCATATCTTGTGGTATTGATTTTTCTCTCCAGCAGAGCTGTAATATTGCATACAGTTCTGGGATGATTGTTTCTTTGCTACATTTTAAAATTTCAGGTGGAATACTATCTTTTCCAGGTGCCTTGCCGGATTTGAGAGAGTCTAGTGCTTCGCTGATTTCTGTGAGGCAAGGTTCGTTATCCAGGGCATGCATGACAGACTGTTGATCGATGGCTTCCAGAGCTTCTTCGCTGACAGTGTTATCCACTGAGTATAGCTATGAGTAGTGTTCTACCCTGCGATCCATTTGTTTCGCTCGATCTTTTATGATTACCCCCTCAGTTGATCGTAAAGGGGCCATCTTATTTTTTGATGGACCGACAGCTTGTTTGATGCCCTCATACATTCCTCTTATATTTCCAGTGTCTGCACAAGTTTGAATTTGAGCAGAGAGCTGTAGCCAGTACCTGTTCGCACAAGTTATTATCTTACAGAGTGGATATCGTGATGGTAGAGTATTAGTTATATTATAGTTATCTTACAGAGTGGAATAGAGTGGAGACCGTGATGGTAGAGTATTAATTATATTTTAGTTGTTATCTTGCAGGGTGCAGATCTTGATGGTACAGTATTAGATATATTTCAGTTGTTATTTTACAGAGGGGAGATCGTGATGGTAGTGTATGTGTTATTATTTAATTATTATGGGACAACGGATACTCACGCAAACCTCAGGTCCTTAGGTTGCCTACCATGCACGTCGTAAGAGGCAACTAAGGAGGCTATGGTTCCGTCGCCCTGCTACTGAGTGAGTGCGTGGCGCGACACTGTGAGCTGTGAATTTCACGTGGAATGCTTTTGCATCTGTCCGCGGTTTTTCGCGTGAACTGCATGTTCGGAACGATGACGGCCGGCTGTTGCTCGATTAACTGGTTTGCCTTTTTGGTTCAGGAGTGCATTTTTCAGGAGACTCCTGGGAGTCGTCGCTGTAGCTACGGAGTTCGTGCTTTGTGCGGCACTTTCGGTGGGTCGCCCTGCAGAAAGAGACCGAGCCATATGGGATAAAACCCCGGTCAATGAAGTCTTTCTGGTGACTGCCGTTTTCATCGACGATGAACTATATTTTTCGTGGAGGACTTTTGTGTTGGCATTCAGGCGGCGGCATTGTGCACAGTGTACCTGTGCGGGCTGTTGGCTTGCCGACACTCCTGTCTATTCCATTGTTAACATGGGGCAGTGAGGAGCATTTTGTGATATTCACAGGCACAGGAACGGAGCAATATGGGGACGACCAGTTGCCGTGAAGTTGGAACCGCGACTAACTAACTAACCTCAGGTCCTGTATGACATCATACTGATGTTGGACAACAGGATGCCTTCATCCGACATACAGGACTTCGCGTTGGAACTCAATCCAAAGAACACAAGCAAGCAAGCAAATATTCACAGTTCTCGATATGAGGATACTTAGAACCGACATGGGAATAAATAAAATATAAACTGACTACCTCTCACAAACAGAGTATTACCGGACAAGTCAATGACAACGCTGGGACAATAGTTAGCTGTGCAGGGACATCTTTTAATCACTTCAACAACACTTGTTACCATGGAGTAGGTCGTGACAATCTAGTGACAAACTTACTCTATGTACATATATCAGTGGTTACTTCCCCTCATTTGACATATCAGTGGTTACTTCCCCTCCCGTGGACACACGGGAGACCTGTCACACAAGGCCGGATCACTAGGCATGCTCCCTCCGGGCAGGCCCTGGATTTGCGAGGCATCCAGAAATACGGTGGCTGAACAGCGAATACAAACTAGAAAGGCCCAATTAATTGAATCTTCATCAACAGAGAATATTTCATTCTCTGACTATCCAAGATATTGCTAGGTCCGAAATCGGATTTACAAGTCATCGCTTACAAGTCATCTCCGGACTTACAAGTCATAATTCGACTTGCAAGTCACATAAGAACTTACAAGTTATCTCCGGATATTTCTTCACTGCCACTAGTTTAATTTACTTCTGGTCAATGTTACTTGTCCAACATACTCTTCGTCACTGGCACTTGTTCATATGCTTTTAGTTACTGCCACTATTTCAATATACTTCTCGTAACCGTCACTAGTCAATACACTTCTCGTCACTGCCATTAGTTCAATATACTTCTTGCCGCTGCCAATTGTTCATTATACTTCTAGTCACTGCCACCAGTACAATATATTTCTTGTCACTGCACCAATTTCAATATACTTCGTGTCACTGCCACTAGTTCAATATACTTTCTGTCACTGCCACTAGTTCAATTTACTTCTTGTCACTGCCACTAGTTCAGTGTACTTCTTGTCACTGCCATAGGTTCAATATACTTCTAGTCACTGCCACAAGTTAAATAAGGTTCTCGTCCCTGCCACTAGATCAATATACTTCTCGTCACTGCCACTAGTTCATTATACTTTTCGTCACTGCCTCTAGTCCACTATACTTCTTATCACTGCTGCTAGTTCAATATACTTCTCGTCAATGTTCCTAGTTAACTATAATTCTTGTCAATGCGAGTAATTCGGTATACTACTCGTCACTGTCACAATTTCAATATACTTCTTGTCGCTGCTACTAGTTCAGTATGCTTCTCCTCACTGCCACTAGTTCAATATACTTCTCGTCTATATTTCTTGTGGGATGACTGGTGCACAGAAATGAGTGCTGTCATCCATCCTGAAAAGGCGGCTGTTTTGTGGTGCTCTCTGGACAACTAGACTGTGACAGCCTCACGATAGACGGTTGAAACGTTAACAGAGAGAACAAACTAAAGTATGTAGGAATCACATTTGACAGGAGCCTGTCCTTCAAGGACCATGTGGAGACGGTTCGGTTATGACAGGATCTCAAAAGGGACTCAATGCACTTTAAACTATAGCTGCAATGGACACAGAGCAGAGAATGTTTTTTCACAATATACCAGCACTAGATCCTCTCAGTGATTGATTATCACTGCTCACTATCTCAAAAAGTCAGCTGGTGATGCTAGAGCGCATACAGAACGAAGCTATGCGGGTCATTCTGGGATGCACCAAAGACACCCCAATAGTGTGTATGCGTTACATCCTTGGTCTGCCGACTGTTGCTGGTAGGCTCAATGTGATGCAGACGGAGACATACCTCAGAGTAGCTGCAGACACAGACCACCCACTGCATGAGGCGCTGGAAGCAGTTAAGGGTCAGCGACTGATAAGAGGGAAATCATGGATGGCTCAGGCGGAGGATACGATCAGACAGGTGTGCATCTTGGAGAACATTAGGTGAAGAAATGAGTGGGCCAGAGTGCCAGCGGAGCAGTCAAACTATTGCAGAGTCATAATCACATTGAGCCGGGAGTGCAGGGAGTGGTCATCAGGAGCCACGGAAGAGGAAATTCAGCAACTAATTCAGGATAATGCTCGCTCCGGTGATGTGATCATCTACACAGATGGTTCGGTGTCAAGAGGTATGAGAAGTGCCTGGGGATTCGTAGCAACGGCTAATGGTCGACGTTTGATGCAGGAGAGCCTGGCATATGATACCAAAACATCTAGCTTTAGAATGAAGGTGGAAGCGGTCACTGCAGCTCTCCGCTGGATGGAGATTACGGTACACACACATATCGTGATTGTAAACGACTCAGAAAGCATTCTGAGGAAGGTGGACGAACGAACGAACAAACGGACTTTATTTTCAAAGGGTAACAAATTGGGCACGCAGGCCCGTCTTACATTCGGCCCTTCCAATCACTCATCTTTCGTTTATCAATAATGCATAATACATTTACATAGGGGAAAAAAAACATTGTCAAATGAATGTTGTAAACATAGACAATGCATATTACCATGTTATGAGACACATACCCCAACCATCCACCCATCCCCATCCACCCACACATCCCCCACTCAACCACACACACACACACACACACACACACACACACACACACACACACACACACACACACACAGAACACATACATGCCCAACCCATCCTACCATCCAAAACCACACATCCCATACCACACACATCCACCACCTACACACACACATCTCCCTCCTACCATACATCCCCCACCCACCCATACACACATCCCAGGCACATATACATGCACCCGCCCACCCATCACCCACCCACACATCCCCCACCTACACACATCTCCCCACCCCCACACACATCCTCCACTCATTGCATAACCCATAAACACTCACCCACCCACATATCCTCCACCACACACGCACAGACCCCAAACCACCCAGTCAAACACATATCCCCCAACCACACATCCCCACCTACACACACATATCCCAGCCAACCTACACACCAACCACTTTCACACATCCCCCAACCAAACAATCTCCCCCCACCCACACAATCTCTCCCCACCCACCCACACATCCCACGTCCATACATGCACACACATCCCCACCCCCAACCTACACACACTCACTTACCCACACATCCTCCACTCACCCACCCACCCTCCCCCAATCACCCATCCCCCAATCACACATCCCTTAACCACACAACCCCCACCCACACACTCACACACACATCCCCACCCACCAACACATACCCCATCCTTGAACACACACCTCCCACACACACACACTCCCACCACCCAACACATTCCCACCCACACACATCTTCCACCCACACACACACCCACCACCCATACATTTATCTCCCACATATATTCACCCACTCACATACTCATACCTCAACTTCTCACACCCACACATCACCCACCCACCCATCAACAGATACATCTCCCGTCTACCCACCCACACTCACACACCCCATCCATCCAGCCAAACACACACCCCCACCCTCACATACATCCTTTACCCACTCGCACATTCCAAACCCAGTCACACCTACCCTGCCTACCCACACACACATCCCTCACCTCTCCCCTCCCAAACAACACCCCACCCATATACACATCCCTCACCCTCACATACACATCCCCTACACGCATCCACTATAAACATACCCACCTATACATCCCTCACCCACACACACATCTCCCCACCCACCCATACACCCCCACCTACAAACACACTCACCACCCACACATACATCCTCCACCCACCCACAATTACCCCACTCACACACACATCCCCACCCACACACACATATCCCCACACCCATCCCCCAGAACAATCAGACACCCATCCCAACCAAAACACATCTCCCACACACCCCTTGACCCACACATCCCTCACCCACTTACCTACATACACATTCCCCACCCACACAACCCCCCCCCCCCTCCACCCACCCACAAGCACCCCCACACTTCCAACCATCACCCGAACATCCCTCACGCACACACACCCCCACCGTCCACACATCCTTCACCCACCCACACATCACCCATCCACCCACACACAGCCCCTCCACGCATACATCCCCCCACACACACATCCCCCAGACACACACACATGCCTCATACACACCTACACTCCCTCAAATACACTGCATGCATTTTCACATACACACACAAACATATATGCATACATACACACACATACACACACATATAAACACACATGTACGGACTCATAAACACATGTACATACATACATACACAAGTACACACATATACACATGTACACACATATACACATATACACCCATACAGACATACAGATACATACATTCACACAAATACACACACACACACACACACACACACACACACCCATCCATCCACATACATACATGCTGCCTCACATAATCACTAAAACTAATATGAATAAACTCCCACACTTTTCACACGCACTCACTGTCGACTATCGTGAGCATCCTCACAAGAATATTCAAAATTTGGATAAAATGGGAAAACATGGAAAATATGGAAATTGGTGATGAAAATATGTTATACATTGTGTAACGTAAAAAAAAAAAAAAAAATAGTGGTGCAGTTCAGTAAGATAATTGATTGAATTGACATAATCATTATGAAATAAGCAGTGCGTGTTAAATTTAATTGGCAGTAAAAATGCTAATATGAATGATGAGGATACAGACATAAATATGGCATAATGACATGCTTGCGCTCATCTCTCTCTCTCTCTCTCTCTCTCTCTCTCTCTCTCTCTCTCTCTCTCTCCCTCTCTTTCTCTCTCTCTCTCTTTCTTTCTCTCTCTCTCTCTCTCTCTCTCTCTCTCTCTCTATTTTCCTTTCACGCACGCTGACACACTAACTCTCTCGTTGTCTCATTCTCTCCCCCTCTTTCACTCTCTCTCTCTCTCTCTCCCCCGTCTCTTTCTCTCTCTCTCTTTCTTTCTCTCTCTCTCTCTATTTTTCTTTCACGCACACTGACACACTAACTCTCTCATTGTCTAATTCTCTCCCCCTCTTTCACTCTCTCTCTCTCTCTCTCTCTCTCTCTCTCGCTTATACGCACTCGCCCTCACACTCGCCCTCTCTTACACACACACATACTCTCACTCAATCTCTCACACACTCTCCCATTTACACTCACTCTCTTACCCTCTCTCTCACTCACACTCACTCATTCACTCTCTAAGCCACACTAACTCACTCCCTTACTCGCACACACATACAAGCAAACAGACACACACACTCACTCACACTCACTCATTCACTTTCTTATGCATTCTCTCACTCACCCACTCTCTCTCTCTTTCACACTCACTCGCTCTCACACTATCTCACTCACATACACACATACCCACAAATTCTCTCTCTCACTCACTCACGTTCCCTTAATCACTCACTCACTCACTGACTCGCTGACTCTCTAACTCACACTCACTCACTCATTTTCTCACTCTTTTAGTTAGTTAGTTATCAGTTGGGGTATCTTCGTTGCACTCCGGACATGTCCATAGGTGCTCAGATCCTCCCCCCAGCATATGCATCAGCGTCCGGTGGCTAATAGTGCCAGTTCTGTGTTGGTTGACAAGGCGCTTTGTTTTCCCGATGTACCTTTCGCGTCTGGCTGTGCCGATTCTTACTCCCAGGTCTTTCATCCTGGAAAGCGATGTGGAATCACTGGCGTCAAAATGCTCTGTTCTCGCCATATCTTTAAGGGCGTTAATAACATCGGCACGATCCATGGGCTGGCCATCTACAGGGGGTGCAGAGCCAGCCAATTTATCAGCTCGTTCATTTCCCTCGACTCCCGCATGCCCCGGGACGAAGATGAAGGTGACTTTGCGGACAACGGACTTCCGCAGCGACTCAGTCCACTGTCTATGTACAGATCCAGCTTCGACCTTCTGAATCATGCTCATTGAATCACTTAGTACACACACGTTGGTATAATGCTGTGATTCCAGCCATATGAAAGCCTGTGTAACTGCCATCACCTCCATCGTCATGCTGCTCGTGGTCATAGAGTGGGCACCACTGGATTCTTGAACGGTTCAGCCCGCTGAACGGGCTGTAAATGCCCACGCACTTCTCTGCTGCTTTACAACAGATCCATCTGTATAGATGAGCACTTCGGGGCTATCTGAGTGATCATAGATGAGCGCGTTAATCTCTGCATTGACAGCTGCAGGGTTCTGCTCTCTGCACCGTCTGTCGAGTGTGATAATGCAGGAGAAGGTACACTTAAAAGCTGGAGGCACCGGCACCCATTCCTTGCCGGGGTTGATACTGGTAAGACTGCAGACCTGTCTGACGATATCTTCCACCCAACCCATCCATGATTTGCCCCTCTTTAGCCTGTCACCCTTTTCTCTGAATACAGCGTCATGCAGAGGGTGCTGCTCATCTGCACTTATTTTTAAGTATGCACGAGCTCTCCAGATCTTGATCCTGTGTTCCATTGTCGGGAAGTCAAGGAGGTATCTCATTGCTACACAGCTGGTGTCTCTCGTGCAGCCCAAAATGATGCGCATGGCTTCGTTTTGTACCTTTTCAAGTCTTCCAATCTGTGTAGGGCTGACAGTGAGGATGGCCAGGGCATACTCGATGCGTGAAAGCACAAGCGAGAGAGTATGTGATGCAGCATTTCTCACTCTATCACACAGATAGGCACACATACAACACAACCTCTCTCTCTCTCTCTCACACTCACTCATTCTCTCACTCAATCTCTCACACATACGTGCACATACACTCACCAGTTTTACACTCACTCAGGTACACGCGCATGCATACTCTCTCTCTGTCTCATACTCACTATCTCACTCACACTCTTTCTCACTCACTCTCTCACCAACTCTCTCACTCACACACACACAGTGAAAAATGATAGTGAAAATACGATACCAGTAGGTGAGTTATGGAGGCATATAATCGGTTTGAAGTAAGTATTAAAAGAGTTTTCGGTTGAATGTGCAGGGACTCATTGGAGTTTTCAGATCTGGTGGAAGGTTATTCCAGAAGTGAGCACCAGAATACGCGAAACAAGTTTTGTATAATTCCAATCTAGGCTTCGGAACCTGTAATAAATTTAAGGTTAACTGTTCATTGCATTAGATTGTATTAACGGTAGAAGATACTCTGGGGTATTTTCAGATATAATTTTATTCACTAATTTGGCTTTGTTGAAAAGGTAGCGCTTTCGAAATGGTAGAAGTCTTAGATGGCTGTATAATTTATTACTTTCAACGTGCTTTATGCCAGAAACTAGACATATAGCACTGCTTTGAAGCGAACACAGTCGTTTCATATTAGATTTAGGGCAACCATCACAGACTGTGGAACAATAATCGAGAGGTGATTGGATATAGGATGCATAGAATATTTTTCGTGTGCTTTCATCCAAGAAGTGCTGAATTTTAGCAAGTTGGTAAACTTTGCTGTGGACAGGCATGCTTCGTGCAGCGTGGCTTGCTTCGCTTCAGAGGGCACGGGTGGCAAGCATCGCTTGGTCCTTTTCTCCGGGGCATGCCGTTGTGATGGGGAATGAACAGGCTGACAGATTGGCTGGCTCTGCAAAATTTGGCGGAATATTGATGCATGACAAGGCAGACGTGGTTGCGGCTTTGTGGGAGCACGTGCACACCTCGGAGGAGCAAATGGATCACCATGGTCTGGCAAGAATGAGGCAACGAGGAATGACGACGGGTTCTGGCCGTCGCTCGACACTCAGAGGAAAGGCTAGACAGACACATAATCAGATTGCTAATGGCGCTATTGGTGTAGGAACACTTCGCTGACTACTGAGGATGGGGACGGAGCGCTTATGGAAAGCCCCGAATGCTCTGATGTCGGTTTTTAAATCAACCAATCAATCAATCAACTGCCACTAGTTCAATACTTCTCGTCAATGTCACTAGTTCAATACACTTCTTGTCACTGCCACTAGTTCAATATACTTCTCTTCACTGCCACAAGTTCAATATACTTCTCGTCACTGCCACAAGTTCAATATACTTCTCGTCACTGCCACAAGTTCAATATACTTCTCGTCACTGCCACAAGTTCAATATACTTCTCGTCACTGCCACAAATTCAATATACTTCTCGTCACTGCCACAAATTCAATATACTACTCGTCAATGAGATTAATTCAGTATACTACTCTTCACTGCCATTAGTTCAATATACTTTCTGTCACTGCCACAAGTTCAATATACTTCTCGTCAATGGCACTAGTCCAATAAACTTCTCGTCACTGCCACTTGTTCAATATATAGTTCTCGTTACGGTCTCAATCTTATTTTCTACCTTAGGGAAAACGTGTCTCCTCCGATCGCACTGGTCTTCGTAAGTTATGCTCAAAATACGACGCGTATCCAATCCTCTTCTTCAGTGTGACCAAGTAGTATACGCTCTGTATAGATTCGGTCTACATCTATATCTATACCACACAACCCATTATACCCTCTGTCTTCATATATTCGGTCCTAAATTATGTGATATTATTAAGACTTCTTATAATATCAGACTCTGAAATTAATTTGCAAACCGTTACAGACAATGTGGATGAGGGGAGTGAGAAGACAGGATTATGATTAAACTTTTTTCTAAACAGAAAACATCGCAGTTTCAAATACATCACAAATTCTTAAATGTTCTGTATAGTTTAAACTGGCGCGTTAGTATAACGGTTGGGGAGACTGACAATGGCATAAGAGCGGTCGAGCAAGCGTTCTACGTCAGCTCTCGTAGTTCGCTACAGGAGAGAAAGACTCTTTGTTATCTATCTGAGCTTCACAGTGACATGCAATGAAATTTGAGACACATGGGCTATGACGTCTCTGTGACGACTAAGTGTCTAATGGATTTATAACAAACATATGGCCCCAATAATTAAACACGACAGATCTCCAGCTGAGACTGTCCAACGATCATGTTGTAAACACAGCAGTCACGGTACGATCCATCGGTAAGGCTTCTAAATAAGACATTATGAGTCTTCAGGTGAGTAATGA
The DNA here is from genome assembly GCA_963921405.1 of Cepaea hortensis. Classification (NCBI taxonomy): domain Eukaryota; kingdom Metazoa; phylum Mollusca; class Gastropoda; order Stylommatophora; family Helicidae; genus Cepaea; species Cepaea hortensis. The sequence goes on along the minus strand of OY992876.1, from coordinate 314,154,562 downwards.
AGTCTTCCTATGTCAACTATACAATGGTAACATTTAATTCGATACCGCCAGAAAGCCGCTGATTGCGCTCTATATGCAAACTCAGAGGCAGACATGCAACACAACGTGTCATCTTTGGGCTCAATATCAACAAGAAGACTGTAGATATGTACCAGCGATCTGCAGGGATTAATCACGACGTGCCGAATATACGAGTAAAAGGGAATTGTCATAGACTAAGTGGTGTGGACAAATTCACCTATCTCGGCAGCACTGTGTCCCAAGTTGCTACAACTGATAACGAAGTTAATGCAAGAATCTCCAATGCCAGCGCGGCTTTTGGCAGACTGTACAAAAATGTATGTGACAGAAATGGAATAAGCCTGCAAACAAAGCTGAAAGTCTACAATGCTGTCATATTATCCGCACTGCTTTATGCGTGTGACACCTGGACTGTTTATCAGCTACACGATAAGAAATTAAACCACTTCCACACAGTCTGCCTCGCGAAGCTATTGAAGATTAAATGGCAAGACAAGATCCCAGACACTGAAGTCCTAGAAATAGCGTCCATGCATAGTTTTTTCCAAGCTCTACCAATGAAGAATCAGATTCGCTGGGCTGGGCATCTGTTCGCGTGCCAGATTACAGGCTCCCTAAACGAATATTTTACTGCCAGCAGCGTTGTGGTAAACGCTCCCAAGGCGGCCGGAAGAAAAGCTTTAAAAAAACTTTGGGGATCTCACTAAAAGCTTTTGGAATTCATCATGATGCTTTGGAGAAATTCGTGGCGTACGTCATTACTAAAGGGTGCAGTCACTTGTGAAGCAATAAGCACTGCAAGAGCTGCGAAGACAATGCTGGCAGACAAATTACTGCAGGAGATCCTCCTCCTGAAACGTCAAGCATTTTTTGCCCACATTGTCAAAGATCATTTAGAGGCAAAGTAGACCTTATCATCGTAGTACTCACGGCCCCATACTTTCAACCCCACTGGATGAAATGAATTGTCATCATCATTCTTGATGGACAAACAACAACATTTAAGTACTATTCGAACTCCTCGTGATAACTACTATTCCACCTGTATGTATCGCATTCAACCATTCATAGCTTGCCACAATCCCTAGTTAGCCTTTGGACGTTTATCTGTGTCTTTATGATCTCCCAGCCGCAAACTTGCCGGTACCTCCTTTCTGGATTATGATTCCTGAGAATCCCTGCATACGGCAGTGTCTGCATACCACAACCCCACATTTAGCAGACACCAAGTAGCTACCTAAACAAATATACTAGGCCAGTCGATCACTCCAGCGAACCGCCGCCTTTCTTCTTCAGAAGCTGTGGCTGGGCTACATTATGCCAGGCCGTCTGGGTCCTCCACGAACCGTCGCCTACCTCCTCGGGAGGCTCCAGCCCGACTGATGTAGGTTACAACAACACGTCAGTAGGTAACCATACGTCACATACTGACACTTTTGGTATGATATGGTGCAACCGCATATCGAGCCGTTGCCAACATTGTCAATGGTTAATGTCTATTCACTCTAATTCAACTCATCGTTGATCATTCTTCCCTGATACATGAGCATTAGATCCAGAATATCGTCGACCGTCTGGCGTCAATCAATTATATCAATTCACTCTCATTCAACTCTTAGTTGATCATTCTTCCCTGATACAGCAGCATTTGTTCAGAGTTTCGTCGACTGTCTAGCGCCAATCAATAATGTCAATTCAATAACATAAAAAAGCAAACAAATAAAAACGTGTGCCGAATTAGGAGCCTGCGTTAGGGCTGTGATATGATGTGACCATGTCATGTTATAGCTCTGAATGTACACAGGAATATCCGGTCTTTCTCATACAGCTCGCCATCAATCATTATGTCATGATACAATTACATTTCTAGATTCAAACTCGCGTCTTCTTTTCTAGATGGCCAAGGACTAAGTGCTTGTCCTGCTCAGCCTCGATATGGATGTACCAATTTTAGTCCCTCGCAATGCGTGTGGAGAGTGTTGCGTCCTCTACGTCGTTCCTAACCCAGTAGAGTCGTGCGTGTTTCTCCTAGTCGTGGGTCTAGGTCGTCTGTTGACCTTTGACTGTGTGCATACAAATATGATGGACCTAACACTTCATATAGCCGGCTTCCTGGCCTAGAGGTTAGAGACTTTAATCTGTAATCTCGTATACTCTCGCAGGTAACGTGATGACGGTGAGAATCAACAGTGGTTCGAATCGCGTCGGTAACTTACGGGGTATGTGAGCCGGCCGCTCAGAAAGCAATGGGAAACTACTGAGCTATTAGAAATCAACAATCAGCTGAAAGATGCTGATGTTGACAGCGATGTCCTGTAAACGATATGCAAACATTTATTAATAACACTTCATATACCCACGGCAGATCTCTGCTACGGGACATGTTCATGTTTTTGTTGTTCATTGAATACACAGAGGGAAGCATTTTCAAGAATAATTAACCTCCTCAGATAAAAACCAACAATGGGGAGTCATCATCATCATCATCATCATCTTCCACTTCTGCCGTCAAGCGTCGTGGGGAGGAATAATTTGCGTTCCAGCGCCCGGTGGACGGCACTGGATAGTGTCATTCCGTGAGGTTGTACAATGTCTCTGATGTCGTCAATCCATTTTCTTCTTGGACGTCCTCGTGGTCTCGTCGCAGATGATCTTTGATGTAAGGCCAGTGATGGTAGTTGTTGATGTTGCATTCTAATGACATGGCCAAACCACTTGATCTTCTGTCTGTCAATAAATGTGGCACAAGGTGTTGATCCAACAGTCTGTCTGATAGTAGCATTTCTTACTCGGTCTCGGATTGTTAAGTTGGCAGCTCTCCTCAGGCATCTCATTTCGCAGGTGTTGATTTTGCGAAGGTGTAATTTGGATAAAGTCCAGGTTTGAGATTGGTAGCATAGGGTTGGTGTGAATATGCTGTTTATTATCTGTCGTTTTGCGGACATGGGTATGTTTGGATGTTTCAGTAAGGGTGATAGTTGATATGTAAGTGCACTAGCTTTTTGACATCTGATGTCAATTTCTCTGTCCAATCTGCCATCTTCTGTGATCATACTTCCAAGGTATTTGAATTCTTTAACTTGTTTTAGAGGTGTGTTATTTATCTGTATATTTAGTGGGCCTGGCGATCTGCTAACTTGCATTACTTCGGTTTTGGCTGTGTTTATACTCATATTGTATCTGCTGCAGGTTGAACTCAGATTAGTAATATGATTTTGTAGTCTGCCCTCATCGCTGTAAAACAGGCACTGATCATCTGCAAATAGAAGTTCATTTATTCCCTGTGGGTCAGTTGTTTCATCTGGAGTAAAGAGTTCTAAATTTTCTGAATCTGGTCTGTCGAGACTTGCTTCTTTGGAAATTCTGTCCATGTAGATATTAAATAGCAGGGGAGAGAGCACACATCCCTGCCTCACTCCTGTATTGACTGTGAACATATCTGATATACCTTCCTGTGTTCTTACTGCACTTTGGCTCGAGTGGTACATGGCTATATTTTCTAGCAGTTGCCCTTCTATCCCATAGTCTTCAAGGATGGTCCATAATTTGTATCTGTCTACTCTATCAAAAGCCTTTTCCTGATCTACAAACACAATATTCTGCTGGTCACTATATTCAATAGTTTTTTCACAAATTTGTCTAAGTGTAAATAATGCATCAGTGCAACTTTTACCTTTCCGAAAACCGAATTGTGCTTTGCTTAACTGTTGTTCAACTTTTTGTCTAGCTCTTTGTTCCAAAAGTTTTGCATACATTTTCCCTATATGGCTTAGGAGTGATATACCTCTGTATGTTTCGCACTCTCTCATATTGCCTTTCTTTTTCCATATTGGTACTATTATTGCCTGTTGCCAATCATCTGGGACTTTTCTTTCTTCCCATGCTATATTAAAAAGTCTTGTTAGCCATTTAACTCCTGTTTCCCCACAGGCCTGAATAGCTTCTGTGGTTATTCCATCTGGACCTGGTGATTTGTTCTTAGGACTTTTCTGTATAACTGCTTTGACTTCTGCATGTATGAAATTTGGTTCTTGCTGTCCCTGGCGTTTAGGCACAAAAGTGAGGTTTCCTATGTTATGTGTGGGGTTAAGTAGTTCTTGAAAGTATTCTGCCCATCTTGCTAGTCTTTGTTGTGGGTTAAATATTGGTATACCTCTTTTGCTGTTTATGATGGTGGTTGGGTTGTAACATGCATCTCTGTTTCTCATTGTGGTGACACGTTTATAAAATTCTCTTGGGCAGTCTTTGCTAAGGGTCGCCATCTGTTCACCGTATATTCTCCAGGATTCATCTTTAGATGCTCTAATTGTTCGTTTGGCATTACGTCGTGCTATTCTATAAGTAATATAGTCCTGTTCAGATTTAGTTGTGGTCCACTTTTTGAATGCTACCTTCTTTTTGAATATGCTATCTTTAACTTCGTTGTTCCACCAGGCTGTTCTTAATCTTTTGTCTTGCCCTACTTTCTTTGTTCCACATTTATTTTTCAGTGTGTCGAGCATGGCAGCCTTGAAACATGTCCATTCCTTATCTACGCTTGAGTGGTCATCAGGGATGTTCTTATGTAGGTTTTGGATTTCTTGATTGAATTCGTCTTTAACTGTATTTTCCTGCAGCCTCCTATAATTGATGACATGTGTTGTTACTTTTTTGTTTCTTATTCTCCTGTGTGATGAAATCTTTTTTATTATGACTGGTTTGTGATCAGTATCAACATCTGTATTTGGGAGTGCTCTTGAATCTAATAGTAGCCTTCTGTCTGATTTCCTAATTAGAATAAAGTCAATTTGGGATGCTTTGTTTATGTCATTCCATTTATACCAGGTTTTGGTGTGGCTACGACGATGTTGAAAAAAACTATTTGCTATTATTAGTCCATGTTCCGAACATATGTTGAGTAGATGTTGACCATTGCTGTTACAATCAGTCTCTGTGTCGCTGAATGGCCCCATGCAATCCTCCCACGGTGTTCTTCGTGTGCCTATTCGTCCGTTAAAATCACCCATCAGAACTAGTTCATCTGTCTCCTTGACATTATTTAACGTGTCTGCAAGTTTATCAAAATATTCGTCTTTGTCTTCGTCGCTGTAAGTGTCATTACATGGGGCGTATGTTTGTATAAAAGTTGTTGTTCTATTTCCTTCTTTGATCTGTACTAGTATTATCCTTTCTGATATAAATTTAGTGTTGATAATGGCTTTCGCTTTGTCTGGATGCAACAAAAAACCCACTCCATGTTTAGCTGTAGCTCGCTGATCGACGCCATTCCATATAAGGACGTAACCTGCATGTGTTTGTTTCGTGTTCTGCCCCTTTTTCCTAGTGTCTGCGAGTCCTAATAATTGAATATTTGATTGTTTCATAAACTCTACAAGAGCTGGTTCCTTATATCCTAGACCTGTAACATTCCAAGTTGCAAAAATCTCCTTTCTATTTGAAGTGTGTCGAAATTTAGCGGTTGTCGTCGTTAGTCGTTTGTTGTGACGCTTCGGTGTGTAGTTTCCGGCGTGAACGCTGATAGAGCTGCGTTTTTCTCTCAATTTCCTCCATAATTCGCGAGCAATAGTTCTTGAACAAATAAATTCCCTACCGATTTGCTGGACCTGTCGTAGGTTCATCCTTATTTGAACAAATTGATGTTAAGAAACACGCACAGAACACATAATTAATCTCCGAATCGAGCGACGCGGTTTACACCGCCATCTTGGAATACCAGATAATACCAGAATGGGGAGTGATATATGATAATCATCATCAAGTGCCATGCCGGCTGGCATAGGCGTTCATGACTCTCCACAGATCTCTGTCTTTGGTTTTCTGGATCATCTCCGCTGTTGACATTCCTCAATACCACCGTCTCAATCCATCCAGCATCATTTTCTTGGTGTGCTTCTGCCTCCCTTCCCCACGATCTTTCCAGTTGTTACGATGTTCTCCAATGCCTCTTTTCTCATCACATGACCAAAAAAAAAAAAAAAAAAAAAAAGAAACAAGAAAGAAAGCTGTTTGTCTCTTTTCTTATGAAGTTTTTGTTTCATTGGCCTTTTTTTTTCAGGCAATCATTGTTAGTTAACATTAGCAGCCAAAGGAATTCATTTACATTCCATAATTTAAAGATTTAAAGCTATACGCAAAACAGGTTCCATATAGCACCTCAGCACTCTCTTTCTTACATTAAATGACAGTGACTTATTGCATAAGATGGTCTTCATTTTCTGAAACGCAGCTTTTGCTAGCCCTATTCTGCTCTTAATCTCTGTTGTGCATCTTCCAGCTCATGTTATACATGTACCTAGGTATTTAAAACTATCCACTTGTTGAAGAATGTTCCCTCTATCGCTATTTCACATTTAGCTGCACCTTATTCTTTAATATCACCATTGTAACTGTTTTTGGATATTCAAGGAGAGTCCTTTCTTTGCACATCTGATACTATAATGTCCAACAATTGTTGTAGATCTGTTGCATTATCCGCCATCAATACTGTGTCATCTACATAGCGTATAATAATTATATTATAACCTCCGAATATTATTCCTGGCTTCTCTTTGATCTTTCTCATTATTACTTCGCTATAAAGGGAGAAGAGAACCGGTGACAAAACACACCCCTGTCGTACGCTCAGCTTTATTTGTCCATAATTTCCTTCTTTATTTCCCTTTTTAATTGCTGCTACCTGGTTCCAGTAGATATTTTTTTTATTATTCTGAGATCTTTCACATCAATGTTAATGTCTTCCAACATTTTAATAATTTTATCATGTTTTACTTTATCAAATGATTTAGTAAAATCTATGAAGCACAAATATATGTCTTTCTGTGTCTCTATTGATCTTTCTAATAGTGTCCGTAATATATATATATATATATATATATATATATATATATATATATATATATATATATATATATATATATATATATATATACACACACATTGGCACCTTGCCGTCTTGACAGACGATAGTTTGTGCTTTAAAAAGGCATAATAACTTTTAACTATGGCGGTAGCGAGTGTGACTGATAAGGCCAATTTGCGCTGTAAATGTCCGTTCACAGTGGGTGCATGTGAACACGTGGTCATTTCCACCATCATGCACCATCTTACGTCTCAAACGCTTGGTGTGTGACTTTTCTGCAATAATTTTCTCCTTTGACTTTATTCCATTTCTGATATTTGCCCTCCATGCAACACGTTCAGCGGCGACTTGCTCCCAATGTGCATTATCAATGCCTGTATCAATCATGTCCCGCTTACACACATCTTTGTATCGTAGTAGAGGCCGACCCTGAGATCTCTTACCCATCTGTAATTCACCAAAAAAGATATCCTTTGGTATTCTACCATCATCCATCCGCCTAAGATGTCCTATCCATCTAAGTCTACGAAGACTGAGCATGGAATAAACTGTCTCACAACCTGATCTTTCCAATACTTCAGTATTTGTGATTTTGTCTTGCCACTTAATACCAAGAATTCTTCGCAGACACCGCATATGAAAGCTGTTTAAATTGTTCTCTTGGTGTGAGTAAGTTGTCCAGGTTTCACTGCCATAGAGAAGAGTACTAAGGACACAGGATTGATAGACAAGGACTTTTGTTTTGGCAGTAAGCTTCCTGTTCTCCCAGACTCTTTTTCTTAACCTGTTCATTGTTGTTGCTGCCTTACCAATCCGGATGTTGATTTCCTGATCTAGGGATAATTTGCTATTTACCACCGATCCTAGATATGTAAAATGGTCTACTATCTCTAGTTCGGCGTCGTCAATAAAGATTGATGGTACCCCATGTGCACCTTGTGACATAATCTGTGTCTTCTTTTTGCTAATTGTTAAACCAAATTCAGAACAAGCATTGGAGAATGCAGATAGTAGACATTGCAATTCTTCCTCAGAGTGGGTCGTAACTGCAGCATCATCTGCAAAAAGCAACTCTCTGATCAGTACCCTCCTAATTTTGGTCTTAGCCTTCAATCTCTGAGCATTGTAGAGGCCGCCATCTGAGCGTGAGTGAATGTATATACCACCATCCTGATCACGAAATGCATATTTCAGTAGAAGTGAAAAGTATATTCCAAAGAGGGTGGGAGCTAGTACACAATCTTGCTTAACTCCACTCTTGATTTCAAATTCTTCAGAAGTTGCACCATCAAACTTGATTATACCCTTCACTTATATATATATATATATAATAAAAGTAAGACATAATGTTACATGACCACTATTACAGCCAGCACTCGGCCTTGTCTTTACATTAATTAACGCATTTCGAAACCTTTTATTAATAAGTATGTAGTCAATTTGGGTGAGTTTTTTCTTATCAGGGTTTTTCCATGTGTATAGTCGTCGTTTATGGTGTTTAAACCACGTATTCCTAATTATCTTTTCATTGATATTTTCCCATTCTATTAATTGTTCTCCTCTTTCATTTTTTATACCTAAACCATAATTTCCCACTACATCCTCCATTTTTCACTTTCATGCTTTTGCATTAAAATCACCAAGTATTATTTTTATATCTTGTGATTTAATTTGAGGGATCGCCATGTCTAATTCATCGTAGAAATGTATTTCTTCATCACTACAGCTTGTTTTTGGTGCGTATACTTGTACAATATTTATATCTATTGGTTTGCCTTTCAATGTGACCATAATAACTATATCTGAAATACACCAGTAACCATTAAGTGATTTGGCTGCTTGCTTCTCAAATATTAGCTCTACTCCTTTTTTCGTGTGTATATCCCCTCCAGAATACATTATTGTGCGTTTGTCGTTCCTTCCATCTCATCTCACTTATGCCTAGGATATTCAATTTCATGCTTTCCATTTCATTTATAACGTTGTGCAACTTTCCAAACTCATTTAACGTTCTAACATTCAATGTACTTATTTTAAATTTATTCGTTTTAATTAAGATGATGCCTCCAGTCTCTGGATGACGGTTTGGTGGCACCTGTGGCACATGACTGTCCCTACCGCCGAAAAAAAGATGTCCTAATACAGCCATTGATGTCGTTTACTGCCATTGAAATGGTTTAGTCATAAATCTTGGAAAGATAATGTGGTGGTGTCCCCTTGCCTTCCACATCCTCATAGAGTTCTGTTATCGCAGCCTTTGGCAGTCGTCTCCGACTGTCAGGACAAGTGAGTACCCTGGCCTGCTCAGCTACAGAGCCGTTAATTTATGTTGGTGGTCACAAGGTCGCCCGTGAATCTGGCAGCAGTTAGATTTAACCCTGGCCCGCAATTTGTATACGAATTTACACAGAATCTACATCTGTCTATACCCAATACGAAGGCAACGCAAACCATTGCTGTCGGTGACGAACTTTCTCAGGCAGATAATTCATCGTGTCATGATCTTCTACAGAAGAGCGGCGTAGCTTACAATTCCTAGAGGTGCCCGGATTCCTCTTTATCTGATCATCATCAAAGTCCACATAATGCAGCGTTGTAATGTTGAAAATGTTTCATGTTGATAGATGTTCTACCGGCTTATGGGAATGCCCCGAATGCTGTGATGTCGATTCCTAGATCAATCAATCAATCAATCAATCAATCAATCAATCAATCAATCAGATGTTCTACCGGATGTGTGTTATTCACAACCAAAACAATGACGTCACTGCAATGTACAAACGCTTTAGTCACTGAATTAGAGGTTACTCTAGAAATAAAGTTAATTATAAAAAATGACGTATTAACAAGAATCGGTGGTAGGGAATTGCATTAAATGCCTCTAGGTTTCTGTCATTTCTGTACTGTCGAATCAAACCTTATCAACCCCGAATTCATAAATATCGTGGACCGATGCCATTTGTGAATTCCTTCATGAATCTCTCCCTGACCTTAACAGCGGATTATTTACAATGCAGATAGAGAAGCCTTTTACATGAGATTTACCTCTCATTTTCTAAGCAAACACGCAGTTCAGTAGCTTATTGATTAAATCATGTCAAGATGGCGACGGACGGTCGTGTTGTTTTGTGTTCGTTAACTTTTTCGCGTAGGGGATGGATTTATTCATCTCTTGCGTGTAATTGGTGTGCCAGGATGTAAAACCAGGAGTTTCTACTCAAGATCTGCGCGGGTGCTACGGAGTTCGTGCATCGAGCGAAGCCATCCTTGAGTGAATTTTCAGCAGCGTGTGTGGTTCTCAGCAGTCTGTGTTTACAATTTTTCAACATGGCGGAACAACGTGTGTTTTCCGAGCGGTCAGCAGTCAACATAACGAAGCGGCGTGGTAGCCGCGCAGGGAGAAAGAAGCAAGGTAAGCAGGTAAGCGCGATGGTTTGAGACGTTTTAGACTCAAGTGTCACCGTCTAGGACTCAGGAACATCCGTATTCTATATTGGAACTGTGCCAGTGTAAAACAATGGGGCTCTATTTTAGAAACCCTAGTTTACAGGAACGACATTGTAGCACTCCAGGAGACGAGACTGGGCGATCAGCCACTCCGAATTGCCGGCTTCAAATGTTTCTACAACAGACGACATCTGGGAACGGCGATTCTCGTTCGCGACAGCATGGTGGCGTCAGAGCTAGACATGTCCAGTTGGGACAGTGACGATATACAAATACAGGCGTTAAGAGTTCAGTCCAGTATACCATTCGTATTGGTTAATGTTTATGCCCGCAATGCGAGTGTGGACGCCCAGAAGTGGCAGTGCTTAAGTGGCATATTAGGCCACGAGAGAAATGTTATTTTCTGTGGTGACTTCAACGCTAAAGGCAGATCATGGGGAAACACTTCCTCCAATACACAAGGGGAGGAGCTCGAGACTGCACTGGAAACCATGGACCTGGTTTGTATCAACAGTGGCTGTGTCACCAGGACAGCAAGCCGTCCAGGCGATGAGGACAGTGCTATTGATCTGGCGCTAGTTTCACCTTTACTCACTACAGTGTGTAGATGGGGTGTCCTAGGACACCATGGCAGCGACCACCACCGTTGCAGCATATTGGTGGAGAAAGGCAGAACCAGGCAGCACAAGCTAAAGGTAAAGACGTTCCAGTATGACAGTACAGGGCAAGATGTGGTGAGTAAAATAAGACGTGACAAGCGCAGAACGTTTCAGGGCAGGAAAAAAAGCTGGAGCAGCCACCTTGGTGGAGTTTCGAGGTTGAGAAGGCTTGGGTGGATAAGCGTAGTGCTGTAAGGAGATGGCAAAATGCCAAGAAGAACAGAGCTGGTCATCCTAGTCCCTGCTTGCACTTAGAAAGAGAGATGCACACAAAAGTAAGCTATTTCAAAAAACTGGTCACGGTGGTTAAAAGCGAAAAATGGGCAGAGGTGTGTCAAAGAGTAAGCACAGACAAGCCACTGAAATTGTTCTGGCGACTACATAAAAGCATGAGTGGTGTAGTCAAGAATAAGAGCATTTCTGACTTCCAAGGTGCTGACCTCATCTGGCAGAGGACTGACGAGGACAAGGGAAAAGCCCTCTTTGAACGCTACCTTGAGCAGAGCAACCAGACAGACATGGGAGGCCGAAATCTGGCCAAGGAGGTCACCTCAGACAGATGCAAGGCCCAGAACACTTCGGATGAAGACACAGTGACAGTGAAAGAAATCAAGGCTGTGCTTCGACGATCAAAAAACAGTGCTCCAGGTCCTGATGGCATAAGATACGACGACATAAATAGGTGTACCGACAATGAGCTAGAGAAACTAGCAGACATGTACAACAACAGTAGATGGAGTGCTAGCATCAAGGAGGAATGGTTACACAGCTATCTGATTCCCTTGCCGAAGCCTGACAAAGACCACAAAAAAATTCAGGGATATCGAATTATAACCATGCAGAATACAATAGGCAAGCTGCTGGAGAAGGTAATTGCCAGGAAAATATCAAGCCAACTAGAGAGGCAAGGTGTTTTCCCACCTACCCTGGGTGGGTACCGTCCAAAAAGAGAAACCTGGACCAATGCAGCAGTCTTTGCCCATGATGTCTATGAAGGTTTCCACGCAGGCACTGAAACCGTTGCTGCAGCGATTGATCTTGAGGACGCATACAACAGAGTACCACTGGATTTTTTAATGTTTCAGCTTCTTGAACTAAACGTAAGTCCATTCATCCTTAGTTGGATCGCTGCAGCCCTCTTCCAACGGAAAGTAGTTTTTAGATGTGGCAGTTGGACTTCGGAACCAACAACAATATATCCTGGCCTACCACAGGGATCACCATTATCTCTGGTACTGTTCAACGCCTACACAGTGAGAATCACCAGTGAGCAGATCACTGGACCTGGCAGGACATTGTCATATGCCGATGATGTTTTAGTGTATCGTCAGGGTAAGGATAGAGAGGAGGTTGCTGTGGAACTACAAACCGAACTAAATCGCATAAGTATTTGGTGTGATGAAGCTGGGGCAATGGTCAACCCAACAAAGGCAATAGTGACTTGGTTCTCGTTGAATAATCATATTGTCAACAATCCAACACCAACTGTAATGCTGTGTTCAGAGACGGTGGAAAGAACGCAGGCAATGAATTACCTGGGGATACGGTTTGATCGAAGCCTTGCTTATAATGTGCACATAGACCAGCTGATAACAAAGGCCAAGCGGGGTTTGGCAGCGATGCGGGTGATGGCGGCAGCAAACTGTGAGCAGCGCCATCTATGTCTTCTGTACGAGGGGCTGGTCATGTCTGTTTTGGAGTATGCAATGGCAATCTTGACTCTCAGCCATAAGCAGATAGAAAGGATGGAAAGGATACAGAATGAAGCTATGCGCATTATTCTTGGATGTACAAGAGATACAGCATGCAGGGCGATGCGCTACCTTCTTGATTTTCCAACCATTGAAGAGAGAATACAAGTTTGCAGGGCACGCGCCTACCTCAGAATTAACGCAAACACACAACATCCACTGCATAGTGAAATTAGGAAGGTGAAGGGCAGCAGGTTAAAAAGAGGACGGTCGTGGATGGGTCAAGCCGAAGACATTCTTCAACAGGTGTGTTCACTTGAGGACTTAGAACCTGGCGAGGAGTGGGTGCAAGTGCCAACAGACTTCTGCACATACTTTTCAGTTTGCATCCAACTAGATAGAAAATGCAGACAAGAAAATCCGGCTGCTGTTGAGGCTGAAGTACAAGCGTTGATTTTCGAGAATTCGCTAGACGGTGACGCGGTCATCTACACAGATGGGTCGGTCGTCCGACATGTGAGAAGCTCATGGGCCTTTACAGCTCGGGCCGGAGGGAGAATTGTGAAGGAGGACTCTGGTGCTTTCACTGAAACCACAAGTAGCCTGACCATGGAAGTCATGGCAGTAAGTAAAGCAATAACATGGCTCGAGACACAGACATTCACTAGGGCTTGTTTCCTTAGCGACTCAATGAACATGATCAAGAGGATAGAGGAGGCGTCGATCCGAAGAGAATGGTTGCTGCCTCTCGGCTGGCAAAGATTAGTTTCATCTTCGTGCCAGGGCATGCGGGAGTACAAGGAAATGAGCGGGCTGACAAGCTCGCAGGTGAGGCTACTGTGGAGGGCGGACGCGCCATGGACCAGGCTGACATTCTGAATGCTCTACGTGAAGTGAGACTTTTGCGAGAACCAAGTGATGACTGTGAATCTACAACAATGGCCAGACTGCGAGAGCAGCAAATTAAAAGAGGGGTGGCCAAACAAGAACACTACGCAGGAAGCCAAAGAAGATTGATAAACCAACATAGAACTGGCGTCGTTAGCCGCTACACACTGCGGGATTTGCTGAGGAGGGGATCCGAGCACTTATGGACTGAATGGTTCGATGTGCAACGAGGATGATCTGTCGACTAACTAACTAATACAAGTCTAAAATGAGGAAATATACGTAAGCAAACCTTATCCAGAAGTAATATCACACAAAGACCTTAACGGACCTTCGACATATCAGCCATATTGGACTGGCCGTGTTTTGTGTGTGTGTGTTTGTGTGTGTGTGTGTGTGTGTGTGTGTGTGTGTGTGTGTGTGTGTGTGTGTGTGTGTGTGTGTGTTTTGTGTGTGTCTTTTTTTTTTCATTTTTCAAATTGTGTTAGTTAGTTAGTCGCGGTACCAACTTCACGGCAAAGGGTCGTCGCCATATACTTCGTTCCTGTGCCAGTGAATATCACACAAAATGCTCCTCAATGCCCAATGTGAAAAGTGGAACAGACAGGAGTCTCGACAAGCCAACAGCCCGCACAGGTAAACTGTGCATAATGTCGCCGCTAGAAGCCAACACAAACATCATAAGATGAGATCAAAAATAGATGCAATAAGGCAAACCAACTCATTGGACAAATCGCACCAATACTAAAGAACAAACATGTATCAATATTACTAAGAAAGCATTCAACAGCACATTCTTCCTACCAACTCTATGCAACCAATGATAAACCTGGACAATGACAGAAAAAGAGAAACGACAAATCACAACAACAGAAATGAAATTCCTGAGAAGAATACTTCTTGTATAAAGAAGAGAGAAAATCAGAAATGAAGAAATCAGGACTAAATTAGGGGTTGCAGCAGCGCTGGAGTTTATTAATCGGCAGCAAGTCAAATGATTTGGCCATGTACCAAGGTTACCAACTAACAGTTTACTACAACAGGCATTGATGTACAGATGGACACCTCGACACCGCAAGTTATAAGAGGAACAAGATAAGATGAGATGATACAAGAAACGAAAGCCAAATCATGTTATTTCTTTTAAAGTTTATTTATTTGGATGTTCATTTGTGTTGAACAATTCAACAGGGAGAAGTACTTTAAAGAACTTATTGATAAAACTGATACAGCACAAGTTCCAAATTATAACATTACTTCCATCACTGACCAATGTCAAAGTAAAGTCGATGTCAGTGGCATCAATCTGCCCGAGTGGGAATCACTCGCTGTCTGGAATTGCTGTATTCATTAATACGATCATCGATCCAGGTTCGATAAAATGCAACATTGGTCAGAACAACAGGAATAATATCTGGCTGGCAGTCAGAGCCATATTCTATGATGCCTGCCAGGATATGGGTGTCTGAAATATAATACGCGCATATATAATATGTATGTACGCATATAGTATTATATGTGTATGCGTGAGCTAGCTTGCGAGCGTTTTGTGTGTTCGTGTGTGCAAATGTGTGGGCGTTTTTGTGTTTGTTTAAGCAAGTATGTGTTTATAAGCATATAAGTGTTTAAATGGAGGATTAATGGTGAGAGGATCGACTTTATTGAACTAGGTTGTATCCCATATGGCTCGGTCTCTTTCCACAGGGTGGCCTGCCCAAAGCAAATAAGTCAAACATAGTACGAACTCCGTTGCTCCAGCGACTGTCCCCAGGAGTCTCCGGGAAATCTGCACCCCTGATAAAAATGACAAAGCCAAGAATCGAACGCACAACCTTTGGAACGCACGGCACTTAACCACTTGACACCGAGATCCCTAAGTATATAATTGTGTATGTATAGGTGTGAGCGTGTATGCATGTATGTGTGCATATGTGTGTCTATAATGTGTACGCGTGAACGTGTACGCATGTATATGTGTGCATGCATACCGATCTCCGTGGCGAAGGTGTTATAGACGCGATTCGTAATCCCGTATACCCGGGTTCGAAACACAGCGCTGGGTTTTTTTTCGAAAAAAAGTTATAGGTACCGGTCGTTCAGAAAGCCATGGCAACCTACTGAACGTAAAACATGCCCAGGAATCACGAACAGCCAAAATGCTGGGGTTTACTGCTACGTCTTGTGAAGGACATGCAACTAATTTTAAAAAATATACTGTGTATGTTTGAATGTGTACGCATGGATGAATATATGTGTGTATGTATACTGTGTAAGTGAGAGCGTGTACGCATATATGTGTGCGTACGCATGTATGCATATATACATGAGTGTATGCGTGTGTACATTCGTGCATGAGTGCGAGCGTGCGTGAATGTGTGCGTGGTTTAATGCGTTTATGTATTCGTGGATGAGTTGTGTATGCATTTATGTACATGTGCAAGTGTGTATGTATGCATATATTTATGTCTGTATGTGCAACCATATATGCATGCATTATCCACCCATTTATAGACCAATGAATCCATCCATACATACACACATACAATTGTATATATATATATATATATATATATATATATATATATATATATATATATATATATATATATATATATATATATATATATATATATGCATGCATGCAAATAACATGAAAATATACTCATATTGCCGAAAGGGTTACGATCACAATTTGCAATGATGCAAACTACGATCGAGACACAGATGTGGCCGATTTGGAAGCAGACCGTCTTGTGCTGGTTTTCATACAATGGTATCGTTACATTATCGTTCCGAAGGCAATTTGCAAACTACTGAACATAAACTTGCCAAGAAATCACAAACAGTCAACAAATGAAGTCTTGACTGCGACGTCCTGTAAAATATTTGCAACAAACTTACTAGTTGTAATTTATTAATTGTGATTTATTGATTGTTATGTATTCATTATTAATTATTTAATGTGAAATGTTCATAGCGGGTTGTTTGGAGTGGTTTATTCACTGTGATTTACACAAATGATTTATTCATTGTGATTTATTCGTTGTGATTTATTCATAGTGAATATTCATTCAGTTTATTCATTGTGATTTGTTATAGTGATTTATTTATAGTGATTTATTCATAGTGATTTATTAATATTTATTTACGCATAGTAATTCATTCATTGTGCTTTATTCATTGTGGTTCATTCACGATGATGGATTTATAATTATTTACTGACAGTGACCCACAGTTATTTACTCATAATGATTTATTCCTACCAAATCGAAGACATTTGTAGAACATTTCGAAGAGAATTATGTGAGTTTTGGAGAGATATGTGCTTCATAGTAAGTTGGTGATACTGAGAAGTTGTTAGAAGAAGTTTTGAACTCATACTTCCAGATTGATAGGTGGCAGGTCCACCATAGTCCGTCGCACACGCGTCAGTATCTACGTCAGTTCTCCATACACACAGCATTCGTTCTGTAACGTCCTCGGCGCCCTCGGCTCGCAATCGTTCATTGCATTAGCTGTGACTGATGACTGGTATTACAGCTGTTTGGAGAGTGTCTGAAGACTGGGTTTGCTGTAATAAATATAAGACAGACATTCCATACATAAATTAACAGACAACATTAACTACATATTTTATGAAAGTCATGTACGCATCACATCAGCATAACGATAAACACTTGATGTCGTGTTAGCTATATTAGAAAACTATGGTTAGGATTAGATTGTAAGGAAGAGGAGATTACGGTTGTCTTCAAGAAGAAGGTCATTCCACTATGTAACATCTCAGTAAATGGGAACATTGGGGTGGCCGTGGTGACGTAGCGCAAGACGCTTGCTTGCCGTATAGTTGGTCTTGGGTTCGATCCCCATTCGGGACGGTTTCAAATTTTATTTTTACAATTGATTTGAACTCCCAGGTCGACCCAGTTTAAAATAAGGCCAGGAAATGTCATGGGAAGTAAAGGCAACGGCTTGATACCGCCCATATCAGCCACTGAGTGTCGTTTAGTATATACAGTTATGATACCACCCACTGAGTGTCGTTTAGAATATACAAATATGGCATAGCACTACATGGGGATACACAACATTATGCAAATTAATTAGGATCGTGGTTAAACTATAATACACACGCAAAGTTGTTATAGAAACTGGCTTGTGCCCTAGTGAGATTGCACCAATACTACACATGGATTGTCGTAAATGGGAATAAAATTTCTTACTTGATGAGGTGGGATCACCCCATCCTGAAACTGTCAGATCGGCATTAACTTCTGGACTCTCACCCGCCGCAGGTAGACAAATGGGTTGAACGTAATTGTTGAAGATAATGCCACGGTCATTTATAGGTTCAACTTTGATTAACGCAATGTCATAATCCGGGGAGTGTACTGCAATTTGTGAAAGTTAAAAGAACCAAAGAGCATTGTATCTTGGAAATCATATACATTGTGTTTAGCGTGCACATATATTGACAATCCATGGCACGCATGCACAACAACGTTTATCTCAAGTATTATAAGTGAAGGTTAATGGACAGTATTTAGTACAGAAGAGCCTGGCACATGATACCACAAAATTTAGTCTGTGAATGGAGGTGGAGACAGCCACTGTTTCTTTCGTTGGCTGTCATGGACCTAGTGTTACTACTTCACACACACGCTGATCTCTGACAAGTAAATTCTATTCTCTCACACAATAACTGCACACAAAGACGGGCTCTTGATCCGTCCCGATTTGAAACCTTTAATGTCACAAGCGAGCGTCACAAATATAACGTAAACTGCTCGCTATACAAATAAAGCACCGACGTAACACAATCGTGTCGGTACTAGTAACATTCTATTCAATACGTATGTACACTCAATAAGCTATGTACAAACACTCACGCTAGCATACAGTCTAGCCATTGCACTCAGGCTGCATACAAATTGTCAATGTCTCACTCAACCAGATCACGCCCTTCGCCTCGCAGTTATATAAGGGGCGTTCATTTGAAATCGGTTCGTGCCGCACCGCGCGTAATTGCGTACGCTGAACATGACCCTGTCATAGTCATGTGATAAGTACTGACCAATGAATAAAAGAGCACTTGCTTATCGTCCCATGATGCATAGACTCTGTTTCTGACCGTTGAGAAAATGGCCAGGTTGATCCAAAATCCGCCCAAAGAAGTTCAAAGGGCGGTGATTCAGTTTCTTTTATTTGAAGGATGTAGATCAGTGGACATCCATCGAAGAATGCAAGCAGCGTACGGTAACAAATGTATGTCGAAGACAGCAGTGACAGACTGGGCACGAATGTTTCGGAAAGGACGTCAGTTCACGACAGACCTTCGACGACCGGGTCAAGCACATATTGTTGCAACAGAAAAAAAACCATCGCCAAAATTGATGCAGCAGTACAGATGAACCGTTGTCGAAGCATACGTTCGCTAGCGAAAGAATTTGATGTGTCAATTCGGACAATTCAAAAGGTCGTTCGTAAGAAACTGCAATATCAGAAGGTGTCTTCACAGTGGGTACCACGGATGTTGACCGACCACCAAACAGAGGAACGCATGGGGTTGTGATTGAACCACTTGCTGCATTATATAGAGTGGAGGGTAATGCATTTTTCTTCCGCATAATGGCAGGCGATGAATCATGGTGTCACCACTTTGAGCCGAGCAGTAAGAGAGAGAGAGAGAGAAAGAGAGAGAGAGAGAGAGAGAGAGAGAGAGAGAGAGAGAGAGAGAGAGAGAGAGAGAGAGAGAGAGAGAGAGTGAGCTTGCAATGGAAGCATGCTGGATAACCAAAAGCCAAAACATTCAAGTTACAGTTTTCCGCTGGTAAGGTTATTCTGAGCGCATGTTTTGACCATGAACGGCTATTGTATTCCGACTTTAAAGAACCTGGTGTCAACATCAACTCTACCTAACACTTGCAAACACTAGACAAGCTGCCAAAAGCCATCAAGAATAAACGACCCGGCATGTTTTCTCGCGGTGTGATTGTGTTGCGCGATAATGCTCGTCCGCATGTCGCAAAGATTGTGCAGGACGCATTAGCAAGAAAGAAGTGGGAAATTCTGCAACATCCGACTTATAGCCCTGATTTGTCACCATGTGATTTTCATTTGTTAAGACCTCTAAAAAAAGCTCTCAAGGGGCAAAGATTTCACACTGATTCAAACGTAATGAACGCAGTAAACACTTGGTTCTGTTGGCACTGTTGGCACTTGGTACTGTTCAACGCCTACACAGTGAGAGTCACCAGTGAGTAGATCACTGGACCTTGCAGGACACTGCATATGCTGAAGATGTTTTAGTGTATTGTCAGGGTAAGGATAGAGAGCAGGTTGCTGTGGAACTACAAACCGAACTCAATCGCGTTAGTACTTGGTGTGATGAAACTGGGGCAATGGTGAACCCAACCAAGGCAACAGTTACTTGGTTCTCGTTGAATAATCATATTGTCAAAACTCCAACACCAACTGTAAAGCTGTGTTCAGAGATGATGGAAAGAACGCAGACAATGAATTACCTAAGGATACGGTTTCATCGAAGCCTTGCTTATAATGTGCACATAGACCAGGTGATAACAAAGGCCAAGCGGGGTTTGGCTGCGGGTGCGGGTGATGGCGGCAGAAAACTGTGAGCAGCGCCATCTATGTCTTCCGTACGAGGGGCTGGTCATGTCTGTTTTTGAGTATGCAATCCTGACTCTCAGCCGTAAGCAGATAAAAAGGTGGGAAAGGATACAGAATGAAACTATGCGCATTATTCTTGGATGTCTAATAGAGATATAGCATGCAGGGCGATGCGCTACCTTCTTGATTTTCCAACCATTGAAGACAGAATACAAGTTTGCAGAGCACGCGCCTACCTCAGAGTTAACGCAAACACACATCCACTGCATAGTGAAATTATGATGGTGAAGGGCAGCAGGTTAAAAATAGGACGGTCGTGGATGGGTCAAGCCGAAGACATTCTTCAACAAGTGTGTTCACTTGGGGACTTAGAACATGGCGAGGAGTGGGTACAAGTGCCAACATATTTCTGCACATCCTTTTTCAGTTTGCATCTAACTAGATAGAAAATGCAGACAAGAAAATCCGGCTGCTGTGGAGGCTGAAGTACAAGCGTTGATTTTCGAGAATTCGCTAGACGGTGATGCTGTCATCTACACAGATGGGTCGGTCGTCCGACATGTGAGAAGCTCATGGGCCTTTACGGCTCAGGCAGGAGGGAGAATTGTGAAGGAGGACTCTGGTGCTTTCACTGAAACCACAATTAGCCTGACTATGGAAGTCATGGCAGTAAGTAAAGCAATAACATGGCTCGAGACACAGACATTCACTAAGACATGTTTCCTTAGCGACTCAATGAACATGATCAAGAAGATAGAGGTGAGGTTGATCAGAAGAGAATGGTTGCTGTGTCTGGAGCGGTCTCGGCTGGCAAAGATTAGTTTCATCTTCGTGCCAGGGCATGCGGGAGTACAAGGAAATGAGCGGGCTGACAAGCTCGCAGGTGAGGCTACGGTGGAGGGCGGACGCGCCATGGACCAGGCTGACATTCTGAATGCTCTACGAGAAGTAAGACTTTTGCGTGAACCAAGTGATGACTGTGAATCTACAACCATGGCCAGACTGCGAGAACAGCAAATTAAAATAGGGGCGGCCAAATAAGAACACTACTCAGGAAGCCAAAGAAGATTGATCAACCAATACAGAACTGGTGTCGTTAGCCGCTACACGCTGCGGGATTTGCTGAGGAGGACATACGAGCACTTATGGACTGAATAGTTCGATGTGCAATGGGGATGATCTGTCGACTAACTAACTAACTTGTGTCAGTGGGCAACCACAATCCTTTTTTTTTTTTTTTTTTGCGGACGGGGCATTCACCTCCTACGTAACCAATGGGATGCTTGCCTGAATGCCTACGGCAATTTTTCTGACCAACCCATAGTGCATAATTCATTCAAAATGATTGCTTTGTTTAATTCTACCACACCTGTTAATGTTTATTTAATGATTTTATAATAAAGCCATTGGAACGGGTTTCAAATGAACGTCCCTACTACAACTCGTCTTCTCTCAATTACACAACTCTCAATCGTAAGAGCGTTCACTCGTCTCTCATATCAGATACAACCAGTCTTCTCACAGACATGTTCGTCTCCGTCTCTGGTCTTGCACAGTCTGCCTGTGCCTTTATCCAGACCTTCCTACCACGTGGCCTGTGGCCATGGGTTTCTTGCCTTACCTCTCTTAGTCCGTTCGTCTCGAGTCTGTACTGCGTTGCAGTCCAACTGTCCCTGACCTCTCGGTGTTTGTCAACAGCCGTGACTTGTCCCTGTACTTAGCATACCTGTCTCGCATTCAGGTCCCTGTCAACTGACTGTCTATCTTCTATACCTGTCCTGTCAGTTCAGTCTGTGGCGTCTCTGTCTATTGTTAGGTCTCTGAGATTGGCTTTATTACAAAGAGCACACACAAGTCTTGGTTGTATAGGACTCACATAGTATTCTGAGAAGAGTGAAGACAGGTGTCATGAACTGGAATGTGACCTCTGATCACACTGAAACGTATGTACTGCCTTATGCCGAGAAGCACGCTGTGACAATGGCCAGGAGAGAAAGGTCTCTCCTAAACTGGACACTCGGAGTCAAGACCGTGGTCGAAGTTAGACCGGCTCAGGCAATGGCAACATTCATCTTTCCGACAGATATAGATATTTTAGGAATCTAATGTGATAGATTTTTTAGTATTTTAAGAAGTATATTTTATTATTCTAATTCGTGATCATGTGTAAAGGCGAATTAGATAAATGAAATGTGAAATGAGCCGGTCTTATGTTGTACTCGGAGTCGGGACCGTGGTAGAAGTTACACCGGGTCAAAATCTTTGTGGCAACGGCCACATTTTATACGGCCTCCTATTGTTGATAGTTTAATAACTGTAGATATGCTAGTTTGTAAATGTTTTATAATTATAGTATTTTAGAATTGTAAGAGTTCGAATATGGCTATGTAATGATGTGAAGTTTAGACGCGACAATAGACGATATAAAACTGCAAGGCGTTTTGTGAAGTTTAAATAAGTAATGTGTCACTCTGTGGTTCGTCATGTAATTTTAGAGTCAAAGTGTAACATTATAAACAGTCACTCATAACTCAGTTTATTCAACAGCATGAGAACCAACAAATCATACTATAATGTGAAAAATGTGAGGAATAATCGTCCCAACACAACTATCTGTGTCCTGACTGATACCTTTGTAACAGTCTAACCAGCCGTTCACAACAATACAATCTGGTGTCCTGACAACATGGGGACACCGTGCTAATCCAACTACCATGTCAGCAAGAATACTAATATGTCTAGGCCCAGATATTATCGGACCATGACATGCTTCAGTAAACAAAAACAATAGAAATCAAAGATAGGGAGCATCTGTTGGATCCTGTCCCCAGGACAGGCTAGTGTTGTTGGGAAACGAGCAGGCGGACAGATTGGCCGGGCCTGCGACGTTGTGTGCTGACCTGCACCATTGTGCGGGGTACTGGTGCATGACAAGGCAGACGTGGCCAGAGCTCTTGTGATCATGCATATAGTGTCAATGAACAGATAAATCATCGTGGCCTGGAGACAATGGGGTGGCAGAGTAACTAGTGGATCTGGTCGACACTCAGTACACAATGAAAGTCTAGACAGACAAATAATCAGACTGGACTGTCCTCATTATTAGTGGGACTCTTCGCTTAGGATTGTTTTAACATGTACATATAACTGTGAGTGTATGTCGTGAGGAAGAAAACACTGCATAACTTCCCAGACATACACCAACAGAACTTATCAGATATGGTGAATAACTATCATAACAATACGTGAACATATACATAATAATTGATATTTAATGTGGGGAAGGAATTATTGTCCCCTGAAAATCCAGAAAACAAGCCATGTTAGCCAAACGGTTTGGAAGTTGCCCTGACAATGGCATGGGCGCAATGCCAATGCGCTTCCAGAGGTATGTTGCTGCTACACTGACAGTTAGGCTTAAATGTGCTCAAGGACCACAAGAACAACAGCTGCGTCACAGGCGTGGAGTATATAGAACAAATAACTTTATTTCTTTAAACAACAAGTCACGGTCAGCTACGTCAACATATCAAGTCGTATCACGTCCCCACTAACTCCGGTCTTGGATACACTCCACGTCCTCTCGTCAAGGCGAGTTGTAATGTGATTCTTTACACAATATCACTAGTAACCTACTTTACTTACGATCTTTTGCAATGGGTCATCACAGGGCTGGCGGCCCACTCAATGAGACAGCCGTTCCAGCTCGCTGTGCTGTAACTTGCTCAATGGCCTGGATGCGATTGCATGTGTACTGACCATCTTCTTGCTGTAAAAACGATCTCGACGCCTGTTAACAATCTCTCCAGATGGTCGATCGTTGGTTTCCAGTTACGTTCAAATCTCTTACCTCATCTTCATCTTAGAACTCTGGCTTGTTGTTTCTACGATGTTGACTTGTTGGCGGTTCCCAGAAGAATGACCTCGTCTGCCGGTTGACGGCGCCTGCTCAACACATCACGTGGCCTGAGCTCGCTATCTAATTGGTTTCTTCTATTTAACCATCAATTTCTTAGCGATCTTTGTCCCAACTTTAAATGACTAGTTGCCACTAATACCAACTATTTTCCTGACTTGTTACCAGTCTATTTCACCTCCGAGTAGACTAATGGCAGCAGTCGGACGAGGGTTTGATGTCTGTTCTGACAGATCGCTTATTCATTCATAATGTGCCATGCCGGTGAGCGTGGGCGGTCATTTTTCTCTATCTTACAGGATCAACACCAGTCTCCATGGCTAAGGCTTTGCGGACGCGGTTTGTGAGCCCGTATACCCGGGTTTGAAACACAACGGTACTGGTTTTTTTTCGAAAAAGGTATAGGTGCCGATCGTTCAGAAAGGAATGGAAAACTACTTATTGTAAAATTTGCCCAGGAATCACGAACAGCGGAAATGCTGGGGTTGATTGCTACGTCTTATGAAGGACATGCAACTAATTTTTTTTTCTACATGATCAACATTGTCGAGGATCAACACTGTGTTCTTGTCCCGACCATGCCACATGGCAAGGCCATCCAGGTATTTACTTGTCTGCCTTCCCCTTGTTGTTTTCCACTCAGTCTTGCCAGTTCTCACAATGTTCTCTAGTTTACTTCTTCTCATAACGTGCCTAAAATCAATTGACTGTCCAGGTCTAATTTCTCCAATCAATTTGCGGCTTTCATTTGCCTCTTTTATGGCCTGCTCACATGGTTTTTCTGTCTGTTTGAAATAAATATAAAATTATATGTCAGGTTGCATATATCAGTATCATATATTGCATTTAGCAGTCTGGTGTCTTGGTCTGTGCCATATTCTTCTAAGGCATTGATAATATATTTTGTGATATTATCTGGACCCTGGGCCTTGACAGTTTTCAAATAATTAAAAGTATTCTGTATCTCCATCCTCAGAATTGATGGTCCTTCAGTAATATTCAGAATATCAAACTGGTTTTCCCTTGTATCATTATAAAGGTCTCTCGCACAATCTGACCACGCATTTAAAATCTGATTTTATTTTTCTATTATGATTTTGCCATCTTTTGTTCTCAGGCAACCCGTTCTTGTGTGTGTTCTTTTATTAGTGATGCCATTAATTCTGTTGTGCATTAATTAGGTATTCCGGGTGTTGTGTTGGTTTTCAATGTCTTCGCAATTTTCCTTAAGCCATGCTTTGTTTGCCCTTTTGCACATTTCCTGACTTTCATGTGAATCTCTTCATATTTTTCATAGTTATGTTTGTTATTTATTCTTATTTCCATTAGTTTTAAGATGTCTTCCGGCATCCATTTCTTACGTCCAATCATCTT
Organism: Cepaea hortensis; assembly: GCA_963921405.1. Lineage (NCBI taxonomy): Eukaryota > Metazoa > Mollusca > Gastropoda > Stylommatophora > Helicidae > Cepaea > Cepaea hortensis. The sequence continues at coordinate 314,129,077 of OY992876.1, read as the reverse complement.
CATTTTTGTGATAGTTGTTTTTGCAGCCTGGCTGACTGAATTCATCAATATTTCCCATTAGTCACTGACATCTTGAAAAAGAATTTCCATATCAGCCAATGCATCATATCTGTTCTTCAACTCTACTTTGAATGTATCTTTCATCTCTACACTCGTCAGTACACATAGATCAAATTGTTTGTTTCTTGGTGTATATTTGACTTTCTTTAATTTTATATGTATATTGCTTATGATGAAGATTTTAAGATTATTTATTCTGTAGGAGAAAATCGACAAAGAGGGGTAGCAATTATTTTTGACCGGCAAACATCAAAATCTGTTCAAGGATATTGGGCCGAGTCAGAGTTCTACTAGTTAAATTAAGCGCCAGACCTTTTGGTATAAATGTTATTCAGTGTATGCCCCAACAGGAGAATCTAGTGAAGATAGTGTAGAATAATTTTATAATGACACAGAGTCTGCTTTACAGAAATGTAAAAATTTAGAAATAAACATCATAACAGGGGACTTCAATGCAAAAGTAGGAAATCATGGTGATAGATACGCAGTAGGAATTTATGGTTTAGGAGAGAGACATGAAAGAGGATACAGTCTTGTAAAGTGGGCAAAAGAGCAGGAAATTATTGTAGGAAACATCTGGTTTAAGCAATACCCTATTAGAATATGGACACGGAGGAGTCATGATAGCAGGATTAGAAACCAGATTGGTTACATTTTGATTAGCAGAAGATTTAGAAATGCGTTAACAATAGCAAAAACAGTTCCCAGTGCTGATTGTTATAGTGACTACAGATTACTTACAGGAACATTGAGGATAAAGTAAAAGAAAGTCAAGTGTAAAACAGGAAACACTAAATATGATTTGTGTACATTGAGTAACAAGGAAATACAAAACAAATTCAACATAGAAGTTCAGAACAGATTTGATATATTGTCTTATCTAGAGATCCTATTCCAGGATGTGGATGATCAATGGGAAATGTTGAAGAAAACAATCAGTTTGGCTGCATAAAAAACTATTCCAAAATTAAAGAAGGTGGGTCGTAAGAAATGGATTCTTCTGCTTCTTCTGCGTTCCGAGCCATTGAGGTTCTTTGCTGCAGATACAATCCGTCTCCATTCGTCTGTCTGGTGGACCTTCTCTTGTCAGTCGTTGATTCCAAGTGCTTGTAGGTCTGTATATGTATTATCTCTCCACCGCCTTCTTGGTCTACCTCGGGGTCTACGGTCATTTATTTCCTGAGTGTAAGCGAGTTTTGTTTCCCTATTATCTTCCATTCTTTCTATATGCCCCAGCCATTGTAGTCTATTAGCCTTCATGATACCAGTGATTAGCGGGGACTTAAACAGATCATAAATGTCTTTGTTACTTCTTCTTTTCAACTCTCCACTTTGTGTATCCCAAATGGGTCCAAAGATGCGTCTTAAAATTGTGTTCTTAAAGGTTTGTAACAAGGCTTCGTCTCCTTTCGTTGTACTCCAGGTTTCAGAGCCATACAGCGCAACTGGTCTGATCAGTGTTTTGTATATTGTGATTTTGGTGTTACGAGATAGCGCCCTTGATTTTAGTAGATGTTGTAGTGCATAGTATATCTTATTTCCAGAGTTGATTCTAGTTTGTATTTCTTCCCTTATGATGTTGGAGCAGTTGAAGATTGTACCCAGGTATTTGTATGTTTCCGTTCTTTTAATGGTCATATTATCTATTTGTATGTGGCCAGAGTTTTTAGCCATTCCGTCTCTTGAAATTACCATATATTCTGTCTTATTTTGGTTGATAACCAGCCCCATCTGTTGGGCTTTTTCCTTTAAGTGAGTCAATATTTCCAATGTCTTTTGTTCACTTTGCCCTATAATATCCATATCATCTGCATAACCAAGCAGCTTGGATGTTCCTCCAATATCACATTCCTCCTTTACCTTCCTTACAACTTTCTCTAGAGCCAGATTGAAGAGTAGCGGCGATAGTGCATCACCCTGTTTCAAGCCAGATGTTATTTGGAAGGGGTCTGATTTCCTGCCTTTATATGTTACTATATTATAAGTATCTTCCATGCATAGTCTGGTCATGTTGATTAACTTCCTTGGTATTCCAAATTCCTGCATAGCATTCCATAGACTGTTCCTATGGACACTATCATAAGCCTTTTTAAAATCCACAAAAATGTTATGGAGATCTCTTTTATATTCCCAATTTTTTTAGGCTATTTGTCGTAAGATAAATATCTGATCTATTGTTGATCTGTTTTGTCTAAAACCCGCCTGGTAGTCACCTAATATGTCTTCTGAATATGGTTTTAGTCTATTTAGTAATAATGCGGATAGTATCTTATAGCTTGTGGACAGTAGTGATATTCCTCTATAATTTCCACATTGGAACTTGTCTCCTTTCTTAAAGATAGGTATCAATAATGACTCTTTCCAGTCATGGGGTAATTATTCTGTCCTCCAGATTTTTATTATTAGTTCATATAGAAAGAAATGGATGACTGAAGAAATTTTCCAAATAATGGAAACAAGAAGACTCAACAAAAATAATTCTACCAAATACGAAAAAATTCACAAACAAGTGAGAATATTACTTAAGGAGGCAAAAGAAGCATATCATGAGAAAAATTGCTTAGAAATTGAAAAACAATATAACAGTCGTAATACCAATTAGTGCACAAAAGAATTAAGGAACTTACTAATAAAAGAACAAGTACATCAGCAGGCTGTCTAAAATCTAAAGATGGTAAAATTATAACAGAAAAAGATCAGATTCTACATGTATGGTCAGACTATGTGTAAAACCTTTATGATGATAATAGAGATGAACAGTATGATATTCGATTTAATAATGAAGGACCGCCAATTTTGAAAATAAAGGTTCGAAATGTCGTTAAACATATGAAAGCTGGCAAGACCCCCGGTTCAGATAAAATCACAACGGAAATGAATAAAGCTTTAGAAAAATATGGAATAGATCAAGTCACCAGACTGCTGAACTCTTTATATGATACCGGACATATACCTTCTGAATTATGTAACTCTGTATTTATTGCAATCCCAAAGAAATCAGAAGCCTTGGACTGTGATCATCAGAGAACAATTATTATAATGATTCACATCACAAAGATTTTGCTACGAATTATTGTACAAAGAGTGAGGAAGAACATACAACCTTAAATAAGGGAAGAACAATGTGGGTTTGCGGAAGGAAACGGTACAGTAAATGTTGTGTTTATGCTGCGTTAAGTTACTGAACGTTCTGTAGAAGTAAACAAAGATATGCATCTTTGCTTTATTGACTACACAAAGGCTTTCGATGGAGTAAGACATGTCAACATTGTAGATATGCTTGCAGATCTACAAATTGATGGGAAAGACATTAGACTTATAAAAAACATATATTGGAAACATCAAGCTGCCATAAGGATTGATAATGAAGTGGGGCAATATCAGCCTATAAGAGAGGTGTTAGGCAGGGATGTGTAATGTCTCCAGATCTTTTTTACCTATACAATGAAAATATTTTCAGAAATGTAGAAGATATAAATGAAATCAGCATTGGAGGACGAAACATCAATAACATTAGATATGCAGATGATACAGTATTGATTGCAGACAATTAGCAGGACCTGCAACAATTAGTAGATGCGGTTGTTGCACACAGTGAACAACTGGGATTATAATTAAATTGTAAAAAGATACAGATTATGGTCGTCACTAGGAAGAAGGAAATACCACAATGTAATACACAAGTAAATGGGAATATTCTTCAACAAGTGAACTTGTACAATTATCTCGGAACAGTAATAACATCTGATGGGAGATGCCTTGTAGAGTTTAGACCAAGAATCGCCATGGTGAAAGTAGCCTTTAGCAAGATGAAAAACATACTGACCAATAAAAAGATGTCAATTGAAACTAATACATCAGAAGTCTCCATGGCGTGATAATCTGTGAACTAATACATCATAAGTCTCCATGGCGTGATAATCTGTGAACTAATACATCAGAAGTCTCCATGGCGTGATAATCTGTGAACTACTCCATCATAAGTCTCCATGACGTGATAATCTGTGAACTAATACATCAGAAGTCTCCATGACGTGATAATCTGTGAACCAATACTTCAGAAGTCTCCATGGCGTGATAATCTGTGAACTAATACATCAGAAGTCTCCATGGCATGATAATCTGTGAACTAATACATAAGAAGTCTCCATGGCGTGATAATCTGTGAACTAATACATCAGAAGTCTCCATGGCGTTATAATCTGTGAACTAATACATCAGAAGTCTCCATGGCATGATAATCTGTGAACTAATACATCAGAAGTCTCCATGGCGTGATTATCTGTGAACTAATACATCAGAAGTCTCCATGGCGTGATAGTCTGTGAACTAATACACCAGAAGTCTCCATGACGTGATAATCTGCGAATTAATACATCAGAAGTCTCCATGAAGTGATAATCTGTTAACTAATACATCAGAAGTCTCCATGGCGTGATAATCTGTGAACTAATACATCAGAATTCTCCATGGCGTGATAATCTGTGAACTAATACATCAGAAGTCTCCATGGCGTGATAATATGTGAACTAATACATCAGAAGTCTCCATCGCGTGATAATCTGTGAACTAATACATCAGAAGTCTCCATGGCGTGATAATCTGTAAACTAATACATCAGAAGTCTCCATGGCGTGATAATCTGTGAACTAATACATCAGAAGACTCCATGGCATGATAATCTGTGAACTACTCCATTATAAGTCTCCATGGCGTGATAATCTGTGAACTACTCCATCATAAGTCTCCATGAAGTGATAATCTGTGAACTAATACACCAGAAGTCACCATGACGTGATAATCTATGAACTGCTCCATCAGAAGTCTCCATAACATGATAATCTGTGAACTACTCCATCACACCCGAAGGGTGGCATTGGATAGTGTCATTGCGTGTGGTTGTACACTGTCATTGATTTCGTCAGTCCATTTTCTAATCGGGCGTCCTCTTGCTCTCTTAGCAGATGTTCCTTGATATGAGGCCAGTGCTGGTAGTTGGTAGTGTTACATTCTAACGAGATGGTCAAAGCATTTAGTCTTCTGTCTTTCAATAAATGTGACACAAGGAATTGATCCAACTATCTGTCTGATACCATCATGTCTTACTCGATCTCGGATTGTTAATTTGGCAGCTCTCTCCAAGGTTTTCATCTGACAGGTGTTGATTTTGCGTAAGTCTGATGTTGATAATGTCTAAGTTCGACACTGGTAGCATAGGGCTGGTGTGAATATCCTATTTATTCTATGTGGGTTTGCGGATATAGATATACTTGGATGTGAATAACGAAGACACAAACAATAGATTGCACGATTTATTGCCTGGCATATTTCGCTGCATCTCGTCAGGTACATACTGCAGAAATCACACAACTTACGTGAAATTAACTAGATAAATCCTTCAAGTTGAAATATACACAATTTCGCACAGTAATGTCACTTATCTACCACGGTAATTTTAAGCTGACTAACAAATACTCGCTTGTTAAAATTTGCAGAAGCAACTATGATCTATCAACGCAAGCCAGAATTGTGTAAACAGAAAGACATGTTAGTCAGCTTAAAATTACCGTGGTAGATAATTGACATTACTGTGCGAAATTGTGTATATTTCACCTTGAAGGATTTATCTAGTTAATTTCACGTAAGTTGTGTGATTTCTGCAGTATGTACCTGACGAGATGCAGCGAAATATGCCAGGCAATAAATCGTGCAATCTATTGTTTTTGTCTTCGTTATTCAAATTCACTACGGGAAAACATTGTTTTGAATACTTGGATGTTTCAGCCTTTTTCTGATCTACAAACACAATATTCTGCTGGTCACTGTATACGATGGATTTTACCCCCACTTATTTGTCTAAGTGTGAATAGTGGGTCAGTGCAACTGGTGAAGTTTGGTTCTTGTTGTCCGCAGCTTTTGTGCACAGAGGTGAGGTTTTCAATGTTATGTGTGGGGGTTAAGTAATTCTTGTCAGTATTCTGCCCACCTTGCTAGTCTTTGTTGTGGAATAAATAATGCTATACCTCTTTTGCTGTTTATGATGGTAGTTGGGTTGTAGCATGCATTTCTGTTACTCATATTGTTGACACGTTTATAAAACTCTCTTGGGTAATCTTTGGGGTTGTCATCTGTTCACCGAATATTCTCCTGAATCATATTTAGATGCTTTTATTGTTCGATTGGCATTTCGTCTTGCTATTATATAAGTAACATAGTCTTGTTAAGATTTAGTTGCTATCCGTCAAGCGCTACCATCTTTCTGAATACGCTATCGTTAACTTCATTGCTCCACCAGGCTGTTCTTAATCTTTGTTGTGCCCTACTTTCCTGGTTCCACATTTATTTTCCAGTGTGTCGAACTTGGCAGCCTTTAAAAATGCAAATTCCTTATCTACACTTGAGAATCATCAGGGAAGTTCTTTTGTAGGTTTTTGATTTCTTGGTTGAATTCGTAGTTGACCGTATTTCTCTGAAGCCTCCTATAATTGATGATATCTGTTGTTACGTTTTTGCTTCTTAAAGTGGCTTAAAATAGCGGGAGTCTCCGTGTCGAAGTGGTCAAGCAGTTTAACTCGGGTTCCGAAGGTTGAGGGTTCGATTCAGGGCCGCGTCCTTTGGTTCACGAGTTAAATTTTTCAGAGACTCCTGTGGGTCGTCGCTAGAGCTACGGAGCTCGTGCTCTGTGCGACGCTCTCCGCGCTGCGGAAAGAGATCGAGCCATATGAGATAAAACCTCGGTGCGACGTTGTTTTTTTTTTAATTATGACTGTTTTCTGATCAGTATCAATGTCTGCATTTGTGAGTGCTCTTGATTCCATTAGTAGTCGTATGTATAATTTCCTGGGTAGAATAAAGTCAATTTTCCATACACATGGTAATCTATGTGTTACATCGCCTGTTGTCTCTGTGTTAACTCATGCCAAATCAATTTGGTTGTTTTAGCGTTTAATGATTATTAGTTATATATTAGTTATTATATTGCCGAGTGGTGATGGTGACCCTAGAATTTGTTATATTTTAGTCTTTATGTTAGAGAAGAGTTATTGTGATGGTAGAGTATTAGTTGTATTTTAGTTATTATGTTACAGTGCAATGATTGTGACGTTAGAATTAACTTTAAGTTATTATGTTACAGTGGAGTGATTGTGACGTTAGAATTAACTTTAAGTTATTATGTTACAGTGGAGTGATTGTGACGTTAGATTTAACTTTAAGTTATTATGTTACAGTGCAGTGATTGTGACGTTAGAATTAACTTTAAGTTATTATGTTACAGTGGAGTGATTGTGACGTTAGAATTAACTTTAAGTTATTATGTTACAGTGCAGTGATTGTGACGTTAGAATTAACTTTAAGTTATTATGTTACAGTGGAGTGATTGTGACGTTAGAATTAACTTTAAGTTATTATGTTACAGTGGAGTGATTGTGACGTTAGAATTAACTTTAAGTTATTATGTTACAGTGGAGTGATTGTGACGTTAGAATTAACTTTAAGTTATTATGTTACAGTGCAGTGATTGTGACGTTAGAATTAGCTTTAAGTTATTATGTTACAGTGGAGTGATTGTGACGTTAGAATTAACTTTAAGTTATTAGTTACAGTGGAGTGATTGTGACGTTAGAATTAACTTTAAGTTATTATGTTACAGTGCAGTGATTGTGACGTTAGAATTAACCTCAAGTTAGTATGTTATAGTGCAGTGATTGTGACGTTAGAATTAACTTTAAGTTATTATGTTACAGTGCAGTGATTGTGACGTTAGAATTAACTTTAAGTTATTATGTTACAGTGCAGTGATTGTGACGTTAGAATTAACTTTAAGTCATTATGTTACAGTGCAGTGATTGTGACGTTAGAATTAACTTTAAGTTATTATGTTACAGAGCAGTGATTGTGACGTTAGAATTAACCTCAAGTTAGTATGTTACAGTGGAGTGATTGTGACGTTAGAATTAACTTTAAATCATTATGTTACAGTGCAGTGATTGTGACGTCAGAATTAATGTTAAGTCATTATATTGCAGTGCAGCGATTGTGACTTCATAATTAATGATAAGTCATTGTATTACAGTGCAGTGATTGTGACGTCAGAATTAATGTTAAGTTATTATGTTACAGTGCAGTGATTGTGACGTCAGAATTAATGTTAAGTTATTATGTTATAGTGCAGTGATTGTGACGTTAGAATTAACTTTAAGTTATTATGTTACAGTGCAGTGATTGTGACGTTAGAATTAACTTTAAGTTATTATGTTACAGTGCAGTGATTGTGACGTTATAATTAACCTCAAGTTAGTATGTTACAGTGGAGTGATTGTGACGTTAGAATTAACTTTAAATCATTATGTTACAGTGCAGTGATTGTGACGTCAGAATTAATGTTAAGTCATTATATTACAGTGCAGCGATTGTGACGTCATAAATAATGTTAAGTCATTGTATTACAGTGCAGTGATTGTGACGTCAGAATTAATGTTAAGTTATTATGTTACAGTGCAGTGATTGTGACGTCAGAATTAATGTTAAGTCATTATATTACAGTGCAGTGATTGTGACGTCAGAATTAATGTTAAGTCATTATATTACAGTGCAGTGATTGTGACGTCAGAATTAATGTTAAGTCATTATGTTACAGTGCAGTTACTGTGACGTTAGAATTAATGTTAAGTCATTATGTTACAGTGCAGTTATTGTGACGTCAGAATTAATGTTAAGTCATTATGTTACAGTGCAGTGATTGTGACGTTAGAATTAATGGTAAGTCATTATGTTACTGCCTGCTCTATGGCGAAGGGGTTACGGGCGCAATTCGTAATCTCGCATACAGCATTCGAAACACAGATGCGGGCGACTTGGCAGTAAACCGCATTGCGTTGGTTTCCATGCAGTGATATGAGTGCCGGTCATTCAGAAAGCAATGGCAAACTACTGAACGTTTACTTGCCAAGATATCACAAACAGCCAACAACAAAAAGATTCTGGGGATATTCAACTAACTTATTATGTTACAGAGAGGTTATAGTGGATGTTGGGTATTTGTTACATTTTAGTTATTTATTTTACAAAGTAGTGATTGTGATTGTAGAGTATTAGTTATATTTAGTTTTTAAACTATAGAGTACTAATTGTGATGGTAGGGTCATATACTGTCATTTACTGCCAATATAGTAACTTGCGGTCTATGGAGGGCGGGAAGAGGCCGAGGACGAACTAGGCCTAGGACCAAACAGGAAGCTATCCACCTGCATCATCTTTCCCAGTTTCACATCTATCATGGCACTCCCTGGGGTGAGGGGAACTTGCTATCACACTTTAACAACGGGATGTTTTTAGCTCCGGAACATAGGTGCCTTCAGTCCACAAAACCCCTTCAGCCCTTGGATCACTATTTCCCTCGCTATCAACTAAGGGACTTTACCCTTTTCACACCTCGTCCTGAATACATGACACAACTCTGGTATCTAACTATGATAACAAAATGGTGTATTATACAAAGTAGATGAGGATGATGATGATGACTCCGAGATAGGCTTCGCGGGATCTATGCGAGACAAGACATGGAAATGCGCGAGTAGCCTCAAGGAGGAAGTGTCATCATAGTAACAGGTCCAAGTATCACGCTATGCGGTAAGTCAGTCAACCTCACCGAGTATATCCTGCCTGCGGCCAGGTATAGGCTTCTCCACTTGGACAGGACGGTAGGCGTGTCGAATCACTGGTACTTGGGACCTCAGGTTGATGACGTCAATGAAGTCTGGCCCACACCCTGGTTAATAATGACTACGGTCTCTTGTGTGGCCGGGGACCTAGAACACTTCTCTGAAGAGTCCGGAAGTATCGAGTGCACTGCTGGTCTAGCGAGATGTCGATATCTAACTTACTGGTAGTAACAGCCATAAATGTCGATGCGACCATCTTAGATCAGCAGACTCATACCGCTGATATCACAGAGCAGATAAATCCACAGCTGGATCGTGGCACGGCAGAGACAGTTCAAAGAAGAAAACATTTCTTCAACACTACCCTAAGCCACACGGGACCAGGCACTTGATACTGAAGACATCGTTTCTAGCTGGCGGTAAGGCAGTCTGTCAGTTTCACATCTGGGACAATAACAATACCATGATACTTGCCCAGGTGGGATCAAGAGGAAGGCAATAGGTAGATGCCATGGTGAACAAACTGGTATGGTAGACGTGGAGTGGGCTATGGGTTAGCTGGTCTCATACTGAGAAGTAGCTCTCGGTTGTAGATACCTCTCGCTGTGGTAGTGGTGCTCACGGGCCGCTAACACAGTCACTCGTCATAGTCCCTATCACTGGACTCGTCACCAGATCTTCACTCTGCTCCCAGAAAGGTAGAACCTGTGGTGGACAACACTCAGTAAGAGCAACATGAATCAGACTTACCATAAGCGGATACAATCCGATCATGCTTACTCAGATGGGTGGACCCTTTCCATAAGGGACCCGACTCCTTCATTGGCTTCTCGAAGAGGCTGAGGACGAACTAGGCCTAGGACCAAACAGGCAGCTATCCACCTGCATCATCTTTCCAAGACGAACGTAGGGCTGGGCCGAGGTTGTTGGTCACTGGTGTCTGAGAGATTGTCCTATGCTGAAAAACTGCTATATAACATATACGGTTAGTGAGTTGATTGTACTCATAGACCGAATGGCCCTGAAGGAGGGCCAATGGCAGTACATCCTAAACCCCCTCCCCGTTATCCGCAAGAGATTATGTCGTACCATGCCGTAGGTACAATCCAATAGATCCCATAGAATACACAGGGTGATCCCCCTGCAGCGGAAATCCACACCCTGTTCCACCCTTCCTGGTCCCAGGTCGGGGCATTTAGAACGGTGTCCTGTTCAATATGAACAATCCTGTCGCATCGGTCACTTTCCCTGTTGTCACCCTCTCAGGAATCCACTATATATTAAGCCGGTCTTCCGTCGAGAGTTATTAATTATAAGACAGATGTGAGGAAAGCCAAGAAGAAAGCCAGTTGTCGCCCCACCACACGACACGAAATTCGACTCCCGATACGACCTCTGAGGTTTCGGCGGACCAGTGCACTCGATTCGTCTTACTCGCCCAAGTTCATCGATATATCACATGCTATACACGATGCGACTCCTTAATCAACTTCCGGTTGCTCTCCGGGTAACGGTTCGGCCACGCCGAACCTGCCGACAGTCGAGTTCATAAAGTTGGCCATGTGTGAACTCAATTTACAGGTCTAGTTTCCCTGAACCCGATTTACCCGATCTACAGTGGCTGTGACTAAGCCGCTCGCTGCTAACCTAATAAATATCTTTGCCGTACAAAGCTGGTAAACACGCGTTTGCAACAGGCTTAAAATACAAGCCTACTACAGTTCACACTTGACCTCCTTCCTCGCGACGATCAGTACACGCGTCCTAGCGATCTCTCGTTACGACTCATCGCCACAGCATTACTTAAGAAAAAGGCTTTACACATACCTTCAGACAAGCAGCACAACTGTGAATATTGGAGTCGTTGTCAATTCAACAGGACATGATGTCGAAGCTCTCTGAAACCCATAAAGACACGTGAAGTCCCGCTCTCCATAACAATTTGCACTGGGCCATAAGGCCGTCTGCCTGCCAGCTAGTTCAGCTCACAAATGAACCCTTTGTGTGCTGGACGTACCACTGCGCCTGCGCACGCATGCGACGTCCGTAGTGGCGGAACTCAGTTTCCGACAACCGGTTTCTGGATTTTTCTTCAAGGGCGAGCAATCGCTATGGTCTGGGTTGAGTAATTTTGCTGGTTCTTTCCCCTCGATCAGTAAATTTTCACCAGGCTGCCAGATGTCACATTTCACCAAGCAGAAAAATGTCACAAGGCGAACCGAGTCATTTCGTCACGGGAGGGGGTCTTTGAGCCTGAAGAATAAATGCCGCCTGGCTAGTGCAGTCGCCGCGGACTGTGCAGGATAGGATTTTCTTTTTGCCCCCGAGATAGAAACAAATTCCCACACCTTACGAGGATTCCAACCCGAGTCTCCAGAAGGAGAATCCGGTTGTCTAGTCTGATAGGGTATTAGTTATATTTTAGCAATTATGTTACAGAGGGAGAAATGTGATGTTAGAGTATTGTTTATATTTTTGTTATTATGTTACAGAGTAGTATTGTTTTTACACATGCCCGGACACTTGTGATTGACAGATGTACGCGTCCTATGGTCCAGGTGCGTAAGAGGCCTTCACCTGTGGGACTTGGCTGAACGCCTCTAAGTTGGGTTCCTTGGGTTCCAGGGTCTGGCCATCACTCGCCACCTGCTTGTCGGAGATTTGACGTTGAGCCGCCAGCGTCTGCAGCCTACATTGTGCCAGACGTATTGGTTACCCATTCCTCTGGAATACACAAGGCAAGGCCGGGAGAGGGAACATGTCGTTTGGGCACCACATGTTATCTGAAGCTCTGCCCAGGCATTGTGATGGAATTTTGGCCACACTCCAACTCACATACTTTGGTCTGTCAAGACGGTAAGGTGCCACTCAGTATTGTGATCGTAGAATTGTATTTATATTTTAGTTTTTATGTTAAAGAGAAAAGAAAAATCACAACAACAGAAATGAGGTTCCTGAGAAAAATACTCAACGTATCAAGAAGAGATAAGATCAGAAATGAAGAAATCAGGACTAAAGTGGGGGTTAAAGCAGCACTAGATTTTATCAGAAAACAGCAAGTCAAATGGTTTGGCCATGCAAGTAGGTTACCAGTCAACAGCATACCACAGCAAGCAATGATGTACAGACCAGATGGAAACAGAGGAAGAGGCCGACCACGTAAACGTTGGACGGAGGGAATAGCAGAGACCATGGGAATATCGATATATGAAGCCCATAATCGGGCACTCTCACGAAGTTTATACTTCACCTCGACACCGCAAGGTACAAGAGGAACATGATGAGATGAGATGATGTTAAAGAGTAATTCTTGTGTTGGTAGAGCATTAGTTATATTTTAGTTATTATGTTAGAGAGCGGTATTTGTGATAGTAGAGCATTAGTTATAGTTTAGTTATTATGTTAGATGACGGTGATTGTGATAGTAGAGTATTGATTGTATTTTAGTTATTATGCTACAGAGCAGTAATTGTGATGGTAGAGGAATAGTTATATTTTAGTTATTATGAAAGGGCTTCAGATGAAAACCTTAAAAGTGTGATAAAAATTATAATAACTATGCCATTGTCTTGTAACCGGTCAGTATTGTTGTTAAGGATGTCAAGAGTATTATGCACATGACATCATGATGGAGACGAACAGGGTGACGTCATAAGGACAGATTAAAGATGGCCACCCCACTTTTGACACTCACCAAAGAGGAGCAGCGTTCTGTTATCCGTTGTTTGATCAGTGAAAGGGTAAAACGTATAAAAATTCATCGGCGAATGAAGGTCCGGTATAGTGATGCATGTCTGTTAGTCCAGCAAGTGTATGAGTGGAGTAGAAAGTTTCTAAACGGCGTGACTTCTGTAACACACACTGTTCACGATCGGTTCAGGCACACTGAGTAGTGACCCGAGAGAATTTTTTTACTTCAAGAATCCAAACACTTTATTGGCACTAGAGGTCTTGCATTGAACACAATGGTGACTCCATCCAAAAATGAAATACGTGTTCTTTATTTAATTCTTCCTCTAATATTTCACCCCAAAATAAAACATTTAAGGTTTTCTTTGGCAGCGATGCGAGTGATGGCGGCAGCAAACTGTGAGCAGCGTCATCTATGTCTTCTGTACGAGGGGCTGGTCATGTCTGTTTTGGAGTATGCAATGGCAATCCTGACTCTCAGCCATAAGCAGATAGAAAGGATGGAAAGGATACAGAATGAAGCTATGCGCATTATTCTTGGATGTACAAGAGATACAGCATGCAGGGCGATGCGCTACCTTCTTGATTTTCCAACCATTGAAGAGAGAATACAAGGTTGCAGGGCACGCGCCTACCTCAGAATTAACTCAAACACACAACATCCACTGCATAGTGAAATTAGGAAGGTGAAGGGCAGCAGGTTAAAAAGAGGACGGTCGTGGATGGGTCAAGCCGAAGACATTCTTCAACAGGTGTGTTCACTTGAGGACTTAGAACCTGGCGAGGAGTGGGTGCAAGTGCCAACAGACTTCTGCACATCCTTTTCAGTTTGCATCCAACTAGATAGAAAATGCAGACAAGAAAATCCGGCTGCTGTTGAGGCTGAAGTACAAGCGTTGATTTTCGAGAATTCGCTAGACGGTGACGTGGTCATCTACACAGATGGGTCGGTCGTCCGACATGTGAGAAGCTCATGGGCCTTTACAGCTCGGGCCGGAGGGAGAATTGTGAAGGAGGACTCTGGTGCTTTCACTGAAACCACAAGTAGCCTGACCATGGAAGTCATGGCAGTAAGTAAAGCAATAACATGGCTCGAGACACAGACATTCACTAGAGCTTGTTTCCTCAGCGACTCAATGAACATGATCAAGAGGATAGAGGAGGGGTCGATCCGAAGAGAATGGTTGCTGCCTCTGGAGCGGTCCCGACTGGCAAAGATTAGTTTCATCTTCGTGCCAGGGCATGCGGGAGTACAAGGAAATGAGCGGGCTGACAAGCTCGCAGGTGAGGCTACTGTGGAGGGCGGACGAGCCATGGACCAGGCCGACATTCTGAATGCTCTACGAGAAGTAAGACTTTTGCGGAAACCAAGTGATGACTGTGAATCTACAACAATGGCCAGACTGCGAGAGCAGCAAATTAAAAGAGGGGTGGCCAAACAAGAACACTACGCAGGAAGCCAAAGAAGATTGATAAACCAACACAGAACTGGCGTCGTTAGCCGCTACACGTTGCGGGATTTGCTGAGGAGGGGATCCGAGCACTTATGGACTGAATGGTTCGATGTGCAATGAGGATGATCTGTCGACTAACTAACTAACTAACTATTTAAGGTTTTCATCTGTGGCCTCCTGGTGCGATATAGAGCTGTGACTGTATTGCTAGAATATGAATTCTATATTTGTAAAAAAAAAAAAATATTTAACAGAGTGGTAATTGCGGTGGTAGAATTGTAGTAACATTTAAGTTATTAGTAACAGTGGTATGTACCAGGCTCTGAGGGTTCATGGCATGCCATTAGGTTGACGATTGTACCGTAACATCCAGTATGAGAAAGACCAGCTGGAGCGGTTGCTTGAAGAGCATTGACAGGTTTTGTCCCTAACCGCTAAATTCAGTGTAATTCGCTGAGATTAGTGGCGTGGGTTCGCACCCAAAATCAGGTGACTTCATGCAGGGAAACGGTTGTGACATTATTCTGATGTGATGTGATGTGTGTGTGTGTGTGTGTGTGTGTGTGTGTGTGTGTGTGTGTGTGTGTGCGCGCGCGACATCATCATCATCATCATCATGATGAATACTAAATATAGATACAGAAATCAACATCTGGTGAAAATCAGCAATTGCAACACATTTTTGTTTATTATTTATTTTATATTTCAAATCAAAGTGATTCACCTGTAAGAGGACACAGGTTATGGTCGTCACTAGGAAGAAGTAAATACCACAATGTAATATACAAGTAAATGGGAATATTCTTAAACAAGTGAATAAGTGCAATTAAGTCATAACATCTGACGGGAGATGCCTTGAAGAGATTTGAACAAGAATCGCCATGGCGAAGGTAGCCTTTTGCAAGATGGAAATCATATTTACCAATGAAAGGATGTCATTCGCAAGGAGGCAAAGAGTGTTAAAATGCTACATTGAACTTTTGCATGCATGTGAAACATGGACAGTGAGCAGACATGCTGAAAAACATCTAATGGCTGAGGAGATGTGCTTTCTGAGGAAAATACACAGAATACCATGGACAGACAGAAAAACCAATGTACACGTCCTACAAGAAACAAATGTAAACTGTAAACTGATAAGAGAAATTAGACGTAAACAGTCACAATTTGTTTGGGCACATTATTAGAAGAAATAAATTGGAGAACTTGGTGACAACTGGCAAGATTGAGGGAAAAAGAAAAGGGGAAGGCAGAGAAGTAAATACATGGAGGGTGTGGCCACGTGGTATGATCGAGACAAGAACACAGAGCTGATCAACGACTCTGGTGATCGTGTGAGATGGTGACATGACAGCCCACGCTAATCGGCATGCCACATGATGATGATTAAG
Organism: Cepaea hortensis; assembly: GCA_963921405.1. Taxonomy (NCBI): domain Eukaryota; kingdom Metazoa; phylum Mollusca; class Gastropoda; order Stylommatophora; family Helicidae; genus Cepaea; species Cepaea hortensis. The sequence continues at coordinate 314,112,820 of OY992876.1, read as the reverse complement.
AATTCATCTTAAAATCTCGATTATGTTGATAGACACTGGTCACTTCAGCTCAGAAACATGACTAACACGGAAGGGCATGGCTGTTTATTCACAAGGATAATAAGTGTCCGACCCCAGCACAATGACAGGTGCACCTGTACAACCTACACAAGTTATCGATGCAAAAGGACTTTGGTCTTTGTCCGTGTCCATGTTGTCATGGTTATCATAGTAATTTACGCTGATTTGTTTAGCACATCCGTGGGGGTGGGACACCACAATGTAGACAGGGATAATTGGATTTTCTTTTTCCCAATCTGCGTGCATCTCCTTGTACATCGCTCTGAAAAATGCTGCCAGTGAATGAAAACACCTTTTATATCTCTTTTTCATTTTCTTCAGTCTCTGTGCAAAATTCAGGTTGTGGGTTACATACACCAGATCGCACTTATCGGTACCGACAGATTTACAGTAATGTGTCATATCAGTCAGTGTCACAACATCTTTACAGAGATCAGGTGTTTCACCTGAATCAAAAAACAGATGACATGTAGTGTGTTCAGCTTCCATTCTATCATAAATAAGGCGACGTGCTGAGCTTACGAAAATATAAGCAACATCGTCATTTGGTGGTAAATCATACAAGCATTCTTTACATTCAGATTGTCCAGAGAATGCTGTCTTACTTATAACAACATTAGTGACCCATCCACTTCCCACCCTCATCTGGTTGCCGCCCCTGGTACTGTACCACGAATATGAAATGTCAGTACCTGGGGTGATCTCAGGCCGCTCCTCACTGACACACTTGACTGTCAGCTGGACAGTCAGATCTGACACACTTTTGATTGCCTTCAGTACCTTTTCTTTAGGGTAAAAAGTTGGGAGATTGTCCAGATTGAACTTGCCAAGAGGAAAGAAATTATGATGGCCTGGATTCTTCTGACAGGTGTCGCCATGTTTGTGCAGATCTTCTTCATCAACACTACTGAAGTTATCCTCCCCTGGTCCTGTAGAACATATAGTTAGTTAATTAGTTGCATATCCTTTACAGCACGTCGCAGTCAAAACCAGTATTTTTTGGCTGTTTGTGATTTCTTGCAAAGTTAATTAACAGTAGTTTGCCATTGCTTTCTGAACGACCGGCACTCATACCATTGCATGAAAATACCAACACAAAGCGATTTTCTGCCAAATAGCTTGCAGCTGTGTTTCGAATGCCGTATGCTTGATTACGAATTGCTAGCTAAACCCATTCACCACAGAGAAGTGCACAACAGATGGAGATATCAATAATATTATTGTACACACAGGTAATGTTCATCAGCTATCACTGAAGTATTCACTTACCTCAGTAACCTAACAAAACACAACCTCATCTGGGTTAGATGGAATCAGCAACCGGATTCTCCATTGTGCTGCGCCAGTCATCTGCATATCACTAACCAATGTATATAATCAGTGTCTCACCAAAGGCCACTTTCCATCAGCTCTCAAAATCGCTAAAGTGTACCCTCTTCTTAAATCTGGTTCATTGGACAATGGTCTCCCGAACAATTACAGACCCATTTCCTTACTACCATCACTATCTAAACCACTAGAAAAACACATCCATAAAGTAACATTACAGTATTTAGTTCGCAACAAGCTTATTGTTGACAGTCAATCAGAATTTCGACCAAAATATTCTTGCCATACGGACCTAACAAATAAGATAGAAAATTGGCACCATAATATAAACAACAACAGTCTATGTGGAACTGTGTTTATTGATTTCAGGAAAGCATTTGATATGATAGACCATGTTATTTTAATCAAAAAACTTAAGATAATGAAAATTGGCCCTAATGTAGTCACTCTAATAACATCTTTTCTATCAAATAGAAAGCAAGTAGTATCACATAATAAGTCTCTGTGTCAAACCACTACCTTCAGTATTGGAGTATCGCAAGGCTCTATTCTTGGCCCTCTATTATTTGCCATATGTATTAACGATCTACCTTTGCATCTTTCGTCGTCCTGCGATCTGTTTGCAGGCGACTGTACAGCGTATTCAAACGCTGAAGACTGTATTTTGCTGGAGTCGTCTTTGCAACAAGAATTAAATAATGTAGTTAGATTGAGCTATGCAAATCGTAAGCAAATTAATATCACTAAAACAAAATCAATGTTATTAACAACCAGACGACGACTTCAAACTCTAACGTCACAAACATCACTTCAACTTCACATCGATAACATGCCAGTAGAAAGTGTAATTGAGCACAAAACATTAGGCCTAATCATTGATAGAAACCTAACCTTTAATTCCCACGTTCAAGCGCTCACTAAACAAACAGCGAAAAAAGTCTACCAACTCGCCAAAATCAAAAATGTCCTTGATTAGGACACAAGGAAAATATTCTATACTTCTCATATTCAGACACATTTTGACTACTGCTCTACAATCTGGGACGGTTGTTCCAATTCAAGCACCAAGCGACTTTACTCACCCCAGAAACGAGCCATGAGTCTAATTTATAGCAAACATTTATCTGACAATCCTAGCCTGCATAAACGCCTTCAGTTTATACCACTCCGCAAACGCCTGTTTTTCAATAAGGCTACACTAATTCACAAAATCCTACATCGGAATGCCCCAAATCACCTTTGGCCATTGTTTAAATATAATGCTAGACACAGTAAACGATTAAATATATTACATATTCCAAAGCCTAGGATTGACTTATACAAAACAAGCTTAACGTACTCTGCAACTCAGCTGTGGAACAATCTTCCACTAGAAATCAAAGACATTACCAATCCCTATACATATAATCGCAAATTATTCGAACACTATCTCAGTACGGATTACCTTCCCCATTAATAATACAAATAATAATAATAACAAAACCCTAGTATAACAGCCAGTCCAATTTTGGTAGGCCAGTATAGTCCTCTAAAAGTACTGGAGAGTTTTGGTCATAGACCATAACTTTAGGAAGGGAAAATCCCAACTGCACCTCCCCGTGGTAGAGGATGGAAACACACCACGGTGTGGCTAACACAGCTCTGGGGACCGAGTATCCACCGGAATAAGTGGACAACTCTGCAGCTGAGCAGAGCAGGGCACTCACTTGTCCTTACAGTCGGAAATGGCTGTCAAAGGCAGAGGTAAAAAGACCACCATGTGAATGTGGAAGGCAAGGGGAAACCACCACATTATCTTCCCAAGACTTCATGGCAAAACATATATCAGAGTTAGTGAACGACGTTAATGGCTGTCTTAGGACATCCTCGTCCGGTAGGGACAGTCATGAGCCACAGGTGACACCAGACCGTCATCCAGCTACTGATGGCAAAATCATAACTAAAATAAATAAATTTAGAGTAGGAACATGGAATTTTAGGACATTAAATGAGCTAGGAAAGTTGACCAATGTTCTAAGAGAGATGGATAGCATGAAAATGAATATACTAGGCGTTAGTGAGATGAGATGGAAGGGATCGGGCAAAATTATAGCTGACAATCACACAATAATTTATTCTGGAGGGGATACACATGAAAAAGATGTAGGAATAATATTAGACAAAAAAACAGCCAAGTCAATTAATGGACACTGGTGTATTTCAGATAGAGTAGTTATGGTAAAAATCAAAGGCAAACCAATAGACATAAATATTATACAAGTATATGCACCAACAGCAAGCAGTAGTGATGAAGAAATACAACACTTTTACGACGAAATAGAAATGGTGATGGCTCAAATTGGATCACAAGAAATAAAAATAATGCTTGGTGATTTTAATGCAAAAGTAGGAAAGGGGAAAATGGAGGATGTAGTGGGGAATTATGGTTTAGATACAAGAAATGAAAGAGGGGAAAAGCTAATAGAATGGGCAAATATCAATGATATGATAATTGGAAACACATGGTTTAAACACCATAAAAGGCGACTGTACACATGGAAAAGCCCTGATAAGAAAATACGCAACCAAATTGACTACATACTAATTAATAAAAGATATATAAATTCTTTAGTTAATGTAAAGACAATGCCTGGTCCTGACTGTAATAGTGATCATGTACCACTATGTGGACAAATAAAAGTAAGATTAAAGAGAGGGGGAAAAATGGTTAAGAACATGAGACTTAATAAAGAGGTTCTGAAAATAGATAAAGAACTGCAAGAACAATACAGAGTGACTGTGAAAAATAGGTACAATGCGATAGCTAAAATACAGAATATAAATGAACAATGGGAAATGTTAAGGGACTCCATTCATAAAACCAGCAAAGAAGTATTACCAGAGAGGGGCAAAATAGCTAAGAAAAAATGGATGAATGAAGAAATCTTAAAACTGATGGACAAAAGAAAACAGAGTAAAAATGACAAACAAGAATACGCTAAGATAAATAAATAAATAAAAGATAAATGTGGTAAGGCTATAGAAAGTTGGTTAAACGAGCAATGCAAATAAATTGAATTAAATTCCATTAATGATACAAAAAATATGTACAGACAAATCAGTGAGCTTACAGGAAGAAAATTAGAATAAATACAGGGTGTTTGAAATCAAAAACAGGAAAGATATTATTAGAGGAAGGTGCTATAATGAAGAGGTGGAATGAGTATATAAGAGAATTATATGACGGGGGCCGGCTTCGTGGCTTAGAGGTATTGACTTTTCTCAATAATCTTGTATACTCTCGTCGGTAACGTGATGACGGTTCAAATCAGCAGTGGTTCGAATAGCATCAGTAACTTACGGGGTATGTGAGCCGGCCGCTCAGAAAGCAATGGCAAACTACTGAGCGTAATCTTGCCAAGAGATCAACATACAGCTGAAAGATGCTGGTGTTGACAGCTAAGTCCTGTAAAGGATATGCTTACAAAAAAAAAATATGACGGAGAAAGGGAAGAATTAACAGAAGATAGTAACTTAGAAGGTCCACCTATTCTGAAAGAAGAAGTCGCTGACGCTATGAAACGTATGAAGAAAGGAAAAACAGCTGGGCCAGATGAAATCACAATAGAAGAATTAGAAGTGTTGGGAGAATTTGGAGTAGATATATTAACCAAAATGTTGAATGATATTTACAGTAGTGGATATTTACCCAGTGATATGCTGAAATCTGTATTTATAGCTATACCAAAAAGACCAGGAGCAATTGATTGTGAAGATTCTCGTACAATTAACCTCATAAACCATATCACTAAGCTTCTACTCAGAATCATAATGAGAAGAAACAAAAATAAAATAAAAATGGAAATTAGTGAAGAACAGTATGGATTTGTGGAAGGAAAGGGCACAAACAATGCAATTTATACATTACGGACACTAATAGAAAGGTCAATAGAGAAACAGAGAGACATGTATTTGTGCTTCATAGATTATTCTAAGGCATTTGATAAAGTAAAACATGATGAACTGATTAAAATGTTGGAAGATATCAACATTGATGGAAAAGATTTAAGAATAATAAAGAATGTTTACTGGAACCAAGTAGTGGCAATTAAAATGGGAAATAAAGAGGGTAGTTACGAACAGATAAAGCTAGGAGTACGACAAGGGTGTGTCTTGTCACCAGATCTTTTCTCCCTGTATAGCGAAGTAATAATGAGAGAGATCAAAGAGATGCCAGGAATACTAGTTGGAGGTTATAATATAAATAATATACGCAATGCAGATGACACAGTATTGGTGGCGGATAATTCAACAGACCTACAGCAATTATTAGACGTTGTAGTAACAGAGAGTGCAAGGAAAGGACTCTCCTTGAATATCAAGAAAACAGTAACAATGGTAATATCAAAGAAAATGGTGACACCAAAATGTGACATGGAAATAGAAGGAAAAATCCTTAACCAAGTGGATAATTTTAGATACCTAGGGGCATTTATAACATCAGATGGAAGATGTACAACAGAGATTAGGAGCAGAATAGGGCAGGCAAAAGCCGCATTTCAGAAAATGAAGAGTATCTTGTGCAATAAGTCACTATCACTGAATGTAAGAAAGAGAGTGCTGAAATGCTATGTAGAACCAGTTTTGCTGTATGGCAGTGAATCTTGGAATGTAAATGAACAAAGTAAGAAGAAATTAGAAGCAACAGAGATGTGGTTCCTGAGACAAATGTTGCGAATTCCTTGGACTGCCAGAGTAACTAACGATGACTGCCTGAAGCAGGCTAATGAAACTAGAACATTATATACAACAATAAGACAGAGACAAACATCTTTCTTCGGTCACGTGATGAGAAGAGAGGCATTGGAGAACATCGTAACAACTGGAAAGATCGGGGGGGGGGGAGATAGGCAGAGGCAGACCAAGAGAAATGATGCTGGATGGATTGAGACGGTGGCATGGAGGAATATCAGCAGCAGAGTTGATCCAGAGGACCAAGGACCGAGATCTGTGGACAGCCATGAACGCCTACGCCGGCTGGTGTTTTTACGGCACTTGATGATGATGATGAGTATATTCCACATGGCTAATAACAAGTGTCACACCATTAGCTAATATTACTAAGTCGTATAGTATTGATGTTCGCATTTTGCCCATGCCTTTATAATGCATATCTTTTATATTGTTGCTGTTCTTTGTTAGCCTTGAATGATGTGTGAATGAAATAATGTATGAAAGAGAGTGATAGAAGGGCAGAATGTTAGACGGGCCTGCGTGCCCAATTCTTAACCCTTTGAAAATAGAGTTTGTTCGTTCGTTCTGTAACACTAGCATACACGACATACTAGGGGAAGTCATTAAGTAACAGGCATTCTACTAATAACTCCTCTCCAATAGAGCGCAACAGAAATTGTGTGCGTTATTTCTCAACATAGTTCTCCTGTCTGGCCAACACAATGGGTCCACCTGTCCACTAGCTTGTCGATCTCTTCTAAGGAAAAGTATATGGGTGTGACCTTAAACCAATTTTGCACAGCCTCTTTTACCACGTTGTCATCTGCAAACCTAAGAGCCCGTAACTGGCTTAATTAATTGGGCGTGTTTCACTTTGGTGATAGGTGTAGTTATACTTGTGATTGAACAAGTTATACTTCTGGGGTAGTTGTAGTTATATTCCTCACTGAACAGGAATACATTGCTTCAGTCATGGTCATGGACATCTGCACAGTCAATAGCCTTCTTGGCCTTTGTAACTACAATAATTTCAATTAGAGTACAATTACAATAACATAATTGAGAGCAACAATCTCAATCAGAGTACCAACTACAACATCATTTAGATTAACAACAGCTATAACATTTAGAGTAACAACTACAACAATTTCATTTAGAGTAGCAATGACAACAACATCATTTAGCGTAACACTAATAACAATTTCATTTAGAGCAACAATATTTACAATTTTATTTAGAGTGATAACCACAGAAACTATATTTAGAGTAATAATAATAAAAACTTCAATTAGTTTAAAAATAATAACAACTTGATTTAGATTATAAATAATAAAAACTTAATTTAGAGTAACATCCACAACATCTTCATATAGTGCAAAAATCACAAGAATTTAATTCAGAGTAACAACCTACAACAATATCATTTAGAGTAACGACAATAACAACTTAGTTTAGAACACCAATATTAACAACTTCATTTAGAGTAGCAACTTACAACAACATCATTTAGAGTAACAACAATAACAACTTCACTTAGAATACCAATAGTGACAACTTCATTTAAAGCAATAATAATAATTACTTTGACTATTTGGTTGTTTCGGGATTTGAAATTTAAATATTGAGCACAACCCACCACTGGCAACGCTGATCGCATTCTGGCATGAACCTAAGGCCCATCCACGTCAATATGGAAGCACTATATTCGAGTTCCGCTCTCGTTTGAGCTCGTCAGTAGTGCATATCCCTGACCGGATCCGGAAACAAGCCCCGGATCACGCGTGTGAAGCGGGCGTGTAACCACGCGGCACACACTGGACACGCCAAATTACCACACCAGAACATCACAACGCCACCCACCGTAGGCTATGCTCAAGATTGCCCAATCGTCGCGACTGACGTCCGTCAATCGATGTGGACCCGAACGATCAGGACTTCTCACTGGCAAGGAACACCAGGCCTCCGAAATCCAGTGAGCAATAATCAAATTGACTATTTGGTTGGTTCGGGATTTGAAATTTAATAGTCAATTTGATTATTGCTCACTGGATTTAGGAGGCCTGGTGTTCCTTGCCAGTGAGAAGTCCTGATCGTTCAGGTCCACATCGATTGACGGACGTCAGTCGCGGCGATTGGGCAATCTTGAGCATAGCCTACGGTGGGTGACGTTGTGATGTTCTGGTGTGGTAATTTGGCGTCTCCAGTGTGTGCCGCGTGGTTACACACCCGCTTCACACGCGTGATCCGGGGCTTGTTTCCGGATCTGGTCAGGGATATGCACTACTGACGAGCTCAAACGAGAGCGAAACTCGAGTATAGTGCTTCCATATTGACGTGGATGAGCCTTAGGTTCATGCCAGAATGCGATCAGCGTTGCCAGTGGTGGGTTGTGCTCAATATTTAAATAATTACTTTGTTTAGAGTACCAATAATGATAACTTCGTTTAGAGTAACAATTACAACTTAGTTTAGAGTACTAACTACATCTTCATTTAGAGCAACAAAAACAACAAACCTGCAAACAGTGGCAACTTTTCCGGAAACATGTAAGCACATGGTTTTAGACGATCACCTGCATAGCCAGAAACATTCTGTTAAGAACTTAGTGCAAAACAGTTTAAATGTAACTAATATCATTTTCATAAGAAAATATAAAATTATATGACAAAAAGGGATATAACTTTTAGTATAATTGTTATATCTTAAGTTACGTCCCCTGAGTTTAAATGAGTTGATTGACAATGAATTAAATGAGATGCTCCTCACCAGGGACTGGGTGCAGCCGGGCCAGGTCAGACAGACAGATAGACAGACAGATAGTCGGGAACGGGAGCCAAGTTTACTTTAGATAGATCTCTTCCAATCATATTTTCTATCTATTCTTCTATTCTATCTATATTTTGTTGTTATGTTCGGGCCGAACATACATACATAGACAGACAGACAGATAGACAGACAGACAGACAGACAGACACGACAGACAGACAGACAGACAGACAGACAGACAGACACGACAGACAGACAGACAGACAGACAGACAGACAAGACAGACAGACAGATAGATAGATAGATAGATAGATAGATAGATAGATAGATAGATAGATAGATAGATAGATAGATAGATAGATAGATAGATAGATCGGGAACGGGAGCTTATATGACTTTTTTTTTTTTTTTGTTGCGTATCCCTTACGGGACGTTGCAATCAACACCAGCATTTTTCAGCTGCTGTTGATGTACTAGGCAAGTGTTACGTTCAGTAGTTTGCCATTGCTTTCTGAACGACCGGCCCCTATACCTTTTTCGAAAAAACCAGCACCGCCGTGTTTCGAACCCGGGTATACGGGCTCACAAACCGCGTTCGCAAGCCCTTCAGTCACAGAGACCGGTGCTTATATGACTACTTATATGAATTAAATGAGATGTTCCCCTCAGGGCCTGGGCGAAGTCGGGCCGGGCCGGGTCGGACAGACAGACAGACAGACACAGACAGATAGTCGGGAACGGGAGCTTATATGACTACTTATATGAATTAAATGATTTGCTCCCCATCAGGGACTGGGCGAAGCTGGGCCGGGTCAGACAGACAGACAGACAGACAGACAAACAGACAGATAGATAGTCGGGGACGGGAGCTTATATGACTACTTTTATGAATTAAATGAGATGCTCCCCACCAGGAGCTGGGGGAAGCCGGGCCGGGTCAGACAGACAAGCAGACAGACAGACAGACAGACAGATAGATAGATACATAGATACATAGATAGGTAGGTAGGTAGGTAGGTAGGTAGGTAGGTAGGTAGGTAGGTAGGTAGGTAGGTAGATAGATAGATAGATAGATAGATAGATAGATAGATAGAGCCTGGGCGAAGCCGGGCCGGGCAGCTAGTGTAAATATATAATGTAGTTAATGTGAACACAACAATGTAAATATAAATATATATATATATTACTGATCTTTCCCATTGTCACAATGTCCTTCTAAGCCGTTCTTCTCATGACACGATGAATGAATGCTGTTTTTGTTTCCTTCTAGTTATATATAACGTTCTAGCTTCATTAGCCTCTTCAGGCAATCATTGTTAGTTATTCTCGCGGTCCAAGTTATTCATAACATTAGTCTTTTCCTAATCTGTTTGTCCACGTTCCATGAAGTGCTGCCATGCAGCAAAATAGGTTCAATATAACATTTTAACACTCTTTCTTACATTCAATATTGATTTATTGCAAAAGATACTTGTTGTTTTCTTAAATACTGCTTCTGTAACTATTCTGTTCTTAAACTCGGTCGTGTTTCTTCAATCTGATGATATAATTATTTTTAATCTGCTGCCCCCTTTCTTATCTTGATCTCACCGTGCAGTGGATGTTGTTGATCTCACTGTGCAGTGGATGTTCTTGATCTCATCATGCAGTGGATGTTCTTGATCTCACCATGCAGTGGATGTTCTTGGTCTCACCGTGCAGTGGGTGTTGTTTATCTCACCTGCAGTGGATGTTGTTGATTGGCGCTGGCTCTGAGGTGGACAATGCGATCTGTAAATCCTTGGTCGAAAAATCAAGGAGGAACTGCAACACGCTGCATTATGTATCTTGCATGCACACAAGATGATCTCTCTCTCTCTCTCTCTCTCTCTCTCTCTCTCTCTCTCTCTCTCTCTCTCTCTCTCTCTCTCTCTCACACACACACACACACACACACACACCAGTATATTTGTAAAGATACCATCTAGTTCATTTGTACACAACCGTTTATTTGTAAATATGTCTTCTAGGTCATATGTATACACCAGTTTATTTTTAACTATGTCATCGAGTTCATGTGTACACAACCGATTACAAGGTATACTCACCGCTTTCAATGATGCAATAATTTATACCTTGTCGCACAACAGACGCCCCAGAATGGGTTCCTGGGTCATTTGGCCACCCCGCAAGCTTGATGATTGTTGACAACATGTGTGGCATAAACACGCGAGCTCCACTAGATCCAGGGCATGTAGCGGTAGTGTATTGGTATGAAGTCAGTGTCGAGTTATTGTTGGTTACTCCAGTCCAGCGGCCTATGCTGATGTGTTTGCTACACCCATGAGGATGCGACACTATAATCAACAAAGGCCATTTTTCCGCAGCATTCAGACTTCGCTTGTAGTTGATGATCTGGTACAACTTTATGGAGATTACAATACTTAGCTCATTTCTTAGTGTCGCTATCTCTTTTAGCCTATGTGCAAGATCCAGGTTATGGGTGAAATGTGTCAGGTGACACCAGTCTGTCCCCATGTTACTAAATTCAGATGACATACCTATCAGTGTGACGACACCGCTACATGTGTTTGGGGTGCCTCCACTGTCAAAGAACAGATGGCACGTGGTGTGTTCTGCCTCACTGTCATCAAAGACAACATGGGTTGCTGTTCTTATGGAAATGATGGCAAATTGTGTCTCTGGTGTTGAAGAGCTCAGACAATTCTTACACTTACAAGTGCCTCCCGGATCGACACATACCATGTCCACCCACCCCGTGCCTACTGTCACCTTCTTTTGACCTCTGGAACCACAACCAGGATAAGGTTTGTCACTGCCATGAACAGTTCCTGGTCTCCTGTTAGTGACATATCTGACTGTCATCCGAACTGTCAGGTCTGACTCCGCTCGGATATAATCCACGATATCCGGGTCACGGTAACCCTCAGGCAGATCATCTATATTGAAATTGTCTACAGGTATGAAGTTCTTGTGACCTGGATTCTTGACACAAGTATTGTAATGCTGGTGAAGGTCAGCCTCTCCCCCATAACTATACTCAGCCTCCCATGGACCTGGTAGATACATACAGGACATCTTGTGAAGGACAACATTACATCATCAATGTATGAACGTGGTCTGTTTTCAAGTTCTTATTCTCAGTTTGTATTCAAGTTTTTATTGTAAGTCTATAATCAAAATGTTATTGTAAGTCTGTATTCAAGTTCTTCTTGTAAGTCTGTATTCTAGTTTTTAATGTAAGTCTGTATTCAAGTTGATATTGTAAGTCTGTATTCAAATTGTTATTGTAAGTCTGTATTCTAGTTGTTATTTAAAGTGCTGTTCAAGTTGTTATTGTAAGTCTGTATCCAAGTTGCTATTTTAAGCATGTATACAATTTGTTATTGTAAGTCTGTATTCAAGTTGTTATTGTAAGTCTGTACATAAGTTGATATTGTAAGTCTGTATTCAAATTGTTACTGTAAGTCTGTATTCTAGTTGTTATTTAAAGTGCTGTTCAAATTGTTATTGTAAGTCTGTATCCAAGTTGCTATTTTAAGCATGTATTCTTCTTCTTCTTCAGCGTTCAGAGCCATTGAGGTTCTTTGCTGCAGATACAATCCGTTTCCATTCGTCTCTCTGGTTGACCTTCTCTTGCCAGTCGTTGATTCCAAGTGCTTGTAGGTAGGTATATATATTATCTTTCCACCGTCGTCTTGGTTTACCTCGGGGTCTACGGTCATTTATTTCCTGAGTGTAAGCGAGTTTTGTTTCCCTATTATCTTACATTCTTTCTATATGCCCCAGCTATTGTAGTCTATTATATTAGCCTTCATGATACCAGTGATTAGCGGGGACTTAAACAGATCATAAATGTCTTTGTTACTTCTTCTTTTCCACTCTCCACTTTGTGTATCCCCAATGGGTCCAAAGATGCGTCTTAAAACTTTGTTCTCAAAGGTTTGTAGCAAGGCTTCGTCTCCTTTCGTTGTACTCTAGGTTTCAGAGCCATACAGCACAATTGGTCTGATCAGTGTTTTGTATATTGTGATCTTGGTGTTGCGAGATAGCGCCTTTGATTTTAGTAGATGTTGTAGTGCATAGTATATCTTATTTCCAGAATTTATCCTAGTTTGTATTTCTTCCCTTATGATGTTGGAGCAGTTGAAGATTGTACCCAGGTATTTGTATGTTTCCGTTCTTTTAATGGTCATATTATCTATTTGTATGTGGCCAGAGTTTTTAGCCACTCCTTCTCTTAAAATTACCATATATTCTGTCTTATCTTGGTTGATAACTAGCCCCATCTGTTGGGCTTTTTCCTTTAAGTGAGTCAATATTTCCAATGTCTTTTGTTCATTTTCCCCTATAATATCTATATCATCTGCATAACCAAGCAGCTTGGATGTTCCTCTAATATCACATTCCTCCTTTACCCTCCTTACAACTTTCTCTAGAGCTAGATTGAAGAGTAGCGGCGATAGTGCATCACCCTGTTTCAAGCCAGATGTCATTTGGAAAGGGTCTGATTTCCTGCTTTTATATGTTACTATATTATAAGTATCTTCCATGCATAATCTGGTCATGTTGATTAACTTCCTTGGTATTTCAAATTCCCGCATAGCATTCCATAGACTATTCCCATGGACACTATCATAAGCCTTTTTAAAATCCACAAAAATGTTATAGACATCTCTTTTATATTCCCAATTTTTCTCGGCTATTTGTCGTAAGATAAATATCTGATCTATTGTTGATCTGTTTTGTAGTCACCTAATATGTATTCTGAATATGGTTTTAGTCTATTTAGTAACACTGCGGATAGTATCTTATAGCTTATGGACAGTAGTGATATTCCTCTATAATTTTCACATTGGAACTTGTCTCCTTTCTTAAAAATAGGTATCAATAATGACTCTTTCCAGTCATGGGGTAATTCTTCAGTCTTCCATATTTTTATTATTAGTTCATATAGCTTTAGATGTAATGTATGGCCACCCGCCTTTATAAATTCAGCGGCAATTCCATCAGCCCCAGTTGCCTTATTGTTTTTAAGTCGTGTGATTACATATAGGATTTCTTCAAATGCAGGTTCTTCAATTTGTGGTTCACACGTTAGAACCTCTTCCTGTGGGAAAGTGTTACTTGCAGCTTCACAATTTAGTAATTCAACAAAGTATTCTTTTCATGTGTTGCACATTTCCTCAATGGTATTTATCATATTCCCATTTTTGTCTTTTAAACCATATGTGTTGTGTTGGTGCCCTCGTTTCATTATCTTCAGTTCTTTAAAAAACTTTCTGGATTCGTTTTTCTGGTGATTAGTTTCCATATCTTTGATTATATTACTCATATATTCTCGCTTCTGCTGTCGAACTATTTTTGTAGCCTCTTTACATTCATTTCTATATTGCTCTTCCTTTTGGGTGTTGTTGATGTCATTTAGCCATAGCTGTCTGGCATTCTTTTTCCTAATGACTGCTTCTTCACATTTTGGATTGAACCATCTGTTCTTTCTATGCGTGGTTAACTCACCGAGACATTCTTCTGCGGTAGATTGAATTGTATTCTTGATGTTCAACCAAGTTTGGTCAACGCTTTCCTCCAACGGGTTCTGTAGAATTTCAAGTTTACATTTTATTTCATCTGCAAATTTCTCTTTGACTGTAATTTCTTGTAGTTTTTCTCTGTTATATGTTGGGTGTAACCTTTGCAGTTTAGCATAGAAAGCTCTCTTTAGTTTTATTTTAAATTTTGCCCCAACGAGGAAGTGGTATCTGTGGCACTCAGCTCCTCTATAGCTTCTAACTTGTATGTTTGATGCATTTTTGTTGTTAATTAAAATGTGATCTATTTGATTATAGGTTCTCTTGTCACATGATTTCCAAGTTTGTTTATGTATATCCTTTCTTTGCAGTCTGGTACTGCTGATCTGCAGTTCTTTGGCTTCTGCTAGGTTGATGACTCTCCATCCATTATCATTTGAAGTTGTATGTGGGCTTTCCATACCGGCAACGTTTTTATTAGTTTGCTCTCTACCTATTTTTGCATTGAAGTCTCCCAGCACAATCAGGATGTCCTGTTTGGGGGTTTCTTTTATGACATCTTCCAGATCATTATAAAAGTCTTCTTTAATATCATCTTCTTTCTCTTCAGTAGATGCATGTATATTAATCATCGTTATATTTTGCCATTTACCTTTTATTCGTAATTTACTAATCCTATCATTAACAGCTTTAAAGTTTAGAACGTTCCCCCATAACTCTTTTTTGATGGCAAATCCTGTTCCTAATTCGTGTTTATTTTGGGTGTTTCCTCCATATATTATAATCATTCCATTTTGCTCTAAAGTAACCTCTCCTGGCCACCTTATTCCTTGAATTGCTGTTATATCCATTTTATACTCAACCAGCTCCCGGGTTAATTCTTCGGCCGCTCCAGCTCGATATAGTGTCCGTACATTCCATATTCCAAATCTCAAAAGTCCTTTAACGGTCCAAGGTCGATGTCCAAATAAGTCAGTCCGAATTCGAGGCTTATTTATCTGTTTCGTAACCAAATGGTTTTTACAAAGGTGGGGATGTTAACCCCACGCTTCAACCCCCAACCTGGAGGACCAGGGTGTTTCTCTTTGTCTGTTCGCTACCCTTTGACCTGTGCGGCTTGGGAGGCCCTGCTGGTAGCTACGCTACCACCGACATAGCTCTCGGGTCATTGAGAAACTCAAGCTCCCCCACCACGACAAGGTGGAAACACCATCGGGGGAGTATGTCTGTATTCTAGTTGTTATTCATGCTGCTGCGAGTCTGAATTGTATATATTGTATTTACTCAAGAACTGGAGGTTGATGTGGCCGAGAGTTGTAGCAAATTGTCTCAGTCCTATTTCATCTTCCAGTCAGAGAGCTGAATTATTATTATTATTGCAAACAAAGAGGGAGTATGCTTTTCCCTAACAGAAGAGAAAAGCATCTTGACAATCATTACATCTTGACCTCACTGATGTGAGTTCTAACACTTTAGGAGTAGACAAGTAATCAGCAATATTGATAAAGTGGCAGGCGGGTGGGCAGGCGGGCAGGCAGACAGGTAGGCAGGTAGGCAAGCAGGCAGGTTGGTAGTCAGAGAAACAGTCATACAGCTAGACATTAGAGGTAGGAAGAAAGGTAACCAGTCAGATAGAGGGGCAGCTAGGTATACTGACAGGTACACTGACAGACAAGAAGAATGACATTGAGTAACAAGAAGAAACAAACACCAACCTTGATTCTCCCTGTCCACTCTGGCCAGGGTAAGTGTGTCTGGTATGTCCATATCTGGGTCAGACAAACATGTATCATTAGTACAGTTGTTATCTATCAAGATTATCACACAAATGTTAGTTTACATTATTGTCATTGCCACATATCAGTAGCTTTGCCATGATACACTGTCACTGTTATATATGACTCATATTTCTATATTATTATTTTATCCTCTGCTACCACTACTATCACCCCATGCGGTATTGAAAACAAGATATAACACGAAGTATGGTGCAGCTTTACAATACACAAGTATGGAAAATGAAGGACACTGCAATTGAAAGCCTTCATTAGCAAAGAAAATACACAAGAAAACACAACATATAAAATACGGAGAAGAAACTACAGTGAATACATTAACTGATAATCATTAAGTTCAAAAGATAAATTAGACCAAAAACTGCTATCAAGATAAGACCATATAATGTTAACAGTATAAAAACACAAAATACAGGGCTGTTCTGCCAAATGTGTGTCATATTCACCACATTTCCCACTGAGTACAGATCCATCTAAAAGATATGGGGCTAGCAATGTGGAGCTCATGGAGAGAACTAGACAAACACAAGTGAACCAAGATCTGAAGAAAAGATGTGGGGCTGGATAGGACATACATTGAGAAAACCTGAGAATACTGTAACTAGAAAAGTCTTAGTCTGGCACCCACAAGACACAAGAAATAGAGGAAGAGCTAAACACTCCTTGAGAATAGAAGTA
This sequence comes from Cepaea hortensis, assembly GCA_963921405.1. Lineage (NCBI taxonomy): Eukaryota > Metazoa > Mollusca > Gastropoda > Stylommatophora > Helicidae > Cepaea > Cepaea hortensis. The sequence continues at coordinate 314,095,950 of OY992876.1, read as the reverse complement.
GAAACATAAATGAACACTATGGAAATATATGAGCAGAGCTGAGAAGGCCTCGACCTGGCTATGGAACAAGCGCAATACAGGCTGGGACAAGGATACGCAGTAAATGGTAAATGGTTCAATCTTGCCTGCAACGTTAGTCACTTCTCTCAAGAAGAACAACCTCAGTAACACAAAAACCTCCCTAGAAGAGTACCACCTCACAATAAGACCGAAACAACAGCCACTGCAAAGTCGACAAGGGAAAGTCTTGATAGATACGCACGACAGGAGAAAGAGACCTGGGAGTCATGACCCAGACGGGCCCGCCCCCTGAGAGTGTCAGGAAGGTAAAGGGGCTGAAACAATTCTAGGGGGGGGGGGGATACTTCTGATGATCAGAAGCCTCTTGTCGTGCTTGCTCCCCAGCGGAGGTTTTACCACTAGAAGGGCTTGGAGTGAGTTGATTGATAGTCTTTGCCCCAGTTGGGGATTTGAGGGCCCAAGAGGGAGACCATATACCCAATACAGGTTGTTACTGTTGTTAGGTCATTTATGGATGGCACCGTGACAGTAGGATCTAATAGATATGTTGGTTTTGTGCCTAATATCTAAATTGTATATTATGACTATTATTTAGTATTATATATATATATATATATATATATATATATATATATATATATATATATATATATATATATATATATATATATATATATATATATGCGTGCGTGCGTGTGTGTGTAATATAGTGTCCATCTATCCTTTATATAATGCATCGAATGCAATACCTGTCTATTTTTACAGAGAGACAACAATAATTTGTGCATGTTCTATAATAAATTATCTTGAGCAAGTAGTATGGATTTTAATATGAAGACATTTAGAGAAACATGAGTGTATTCTGAGTGGATTAACACGAATAGGAAGTATGGAATTTAGTATGGAAACATTTAGAGAAACATATGAGTGTATTCTGAGTGAGTCAACGTCAGCAAGGAGTATGGACTTCAGTAAGAAGACATTTAAGGAAACATATGACAGTATTCTGAGTGAGTCAACACCAAAGTGGGATATGGATTTTAGTATTAAGACACTTAGAGAAACATATGAGTGTATTCTGATAACAAGCGAGGAGTAGAAAGGTAAGCTCTACTAGATTACGATCACGAGTAACAAAATGGATGTTGCGGCCAAAGCCTTCATCAGCACACAAACACCAGACACACACAGTTTCAACTAAATGAAATACTCTACATGAAAATATATGTATAGTTATAAACAGAAGTGTATTCTGGGATCATTAAGAAAGAATGATACTAAAAATCAAGACAATACCTTTTGCCGCCTTAGCTTCCCAAGACAGTCCCTGGTACCCATTTTATTCTGGGTGGATGTGAAAGCTCAGGTCAACTTCACAAATCCACTGTGATATGGATTCTAACCGACGACCACCGGGCCGGCACTTTAATGGGCAGCTACTACGCTAACAAGGGTCCCTAGCTGATCAATACAGATCTTCTTTACATAGTAATTCTACATGAGAATTTGTCAGCAAACTTGTATGACTTGCATCATTGGCTTATTATGTCAATTCCTCAATAGCTTTATGACGAGTTTGTTCTCTAGGTTATGGGTGTCTATTCAGTGTTGTATAGTTGGCAATGTAAGCAGCTGACTTGAGTTGAGTTAAAAACCAACATCACGGTACTTGGGATATTCGCATGTTTCTTTCCTAATCTGCAACAGTCAGTGAAGAGTCACAAAACTAACGGTACCTGTTTCAGCCTAATTATGCGTCTGCTCTTTTCTCAGAATACTGATTGTTGGTCAGATCTCTGGTCACTCACTGCCACGCCATTCTCTCTAGGCCATGAGGATTTATCTGTTCTTCCACCCTACACACATGTTCCCACAATGTCCTGACCATATCTACCTTATAGAGCACCAATACCCCACCCAACAGTGCAGATTCAGCCAATATGTCCACCTCTGCAGCAACAGCAGTAGAATAATAGGAATAATAATAATAATAATAAGAAGAAGAAGAAGAAGAAGAAGAAGAAGAAAAAGAAGAAGAAGAAGAAGAAGAAGAAGAAGAAGAAGAAGAAGAAGAAGAAGAAGAAGAAGAAGAAGAAGAAGAAGAAAAAGAAGAAGAAGAAGAAGAAGAAGAAGAAGAAGAAGAAGAAGAAGAAGAAGAAGAAGAAGAAGAAGAAGAAGAAGTACAGACAATCACATCCCACTGAGTAAAGTACTTACCAACTGTACCCACTGGTGGATAGTCATTGATTGCTTCTCGACTGGCTTTACTGCTCTGTGTGTCAGTGACCAAGTGCTCACTCTCAGTCTCCACTGACAAACTGTCTCCTGTTGATTCCACATATGTATTTGTCTTCATTGATTCTGGTGATAAATTCTCAGTATCTGTCCCTGTCAACATGTTCCCTTTTTACAAACCTGTAGTGTAGCTCTTGCAATATCTGCTGAAGGTCAAATCAAGAGCCAGGTTGGAGGGGGTGCGAGTGTAAGTGAGTGTAAAGAATTCAAGTATAAAACAGGCAATGGATTATTTCTACACTACAGTATCAAACAACTACATCTGGATAATTTCGAAAAGACGGCTAGATAACTCTACTCTAATCAACAATAGAGAAGTCTGCAAACTGAAGAAACATGTAATGTACCTTTTTTTTTTTTTAGCATATCCTTTTACAGGACTTAGCTGTCAACACCAGCATCTTTCAGCTGTATGTTGATCTCTTGGCAAGATTACGCTCAGTAGTTTGCCATTGCTTTCTGAGCGGCCGGCTCACATACCCCGCAAGGTACCGATGCGATACGAACCACTGCTGATTTGAACCGTCATCACGTTACCTGACGAGAGTATACGAGATTACGGAGAAAAGTCATAACCTCTAAGCCACGAAGCCGGCTCTTAAATTAGGAATAGACGAAAACATACCAAACACCACGTTTCAACTTCACATTCAACTTCGGCGTCATGTACATAACAATCTTAAATTAGGAATAGACGAAAACATACCAAACACCACGTTTCAACTTCACATTCAACTTCGGCGTCATTCGCGAAATGTCTCCCGCCAAGGTGGATAGTCAGTGTTTATGCTGACAAATGTTTGTCCCGTAAAGCGGTGCATAGCTAGGTAGAAAAAGTTACGAGGGCGAGTCAATAAGTAAGTCACACAGTTCTGTGGGATGGCCGGTATATGAAAACAAAGCACGCAGTTCTATCAAGCCGGTTTGGGAGGACTGATAAAACGACGGGATAAGTGCATCAATGTTGGTGGAAATTATGTTGAGAAATAAAGGGACAATGTATGTATAAAAAAAAGAACTGGTTTCAAGTGTTATCATGTGTAGTTATTTTTCTACAGCCATTTGTGACTTACTTATTAACTTACCCTCGTATTTGTATTATTAGTTATTACTATCATGTATATTAGTGTTATATTTAAATGTGGGTATCCGGCTCCGGATAACAAATTCACGACGTCAAAATAGCTCAACTACTAAACTGTCTCTTGCCTATCTTATTCCTCTGCCCTGTGCACAAATGTTACACATAACATCCAGTGTCACAGCTAAATGAGGAGAGCTGGATATAAAAATTAAACAATAGGAAATAATTATTACTTTACCTTGTGATTTAACAACCCTAAAAACTCCACAACCTGGTCTCGAGAAACAGCAATAGTTCAAGTCAGGCCTACCAACCACGTCATGAAACGGTAATTCCCACAATACATTGCAATAACAAGCTTTATAAAACCAGGTCAGTCAGGCCGCGCCCTCATGTTAGAAAAGGGATTTCCCGATTGTGCAAGTTCAGAAATAAGAAGGTGTGTGTAAGTAAACAATTACACATGGAGTCTCCGCGGCGTAGTGTTCAAGCCGTCTGCCTCGGGTTCCGAAGGATGTGGGTTCGAATCCGGTCCGCGTTCTTCGGTTCACGAGTACATTTTTTCGGAGACTCCTGCGGGTCGTCGCTGGAGCTACGAAGTTCGTGCTTCGTGTAACGCTTTCGGCAGCCCGCCCTGCGGAAAGAGACAGCCATATGGAATAACAACTCGGTGCAATGTAGTCGACTCCGACGACATTCATGCGACTTTTTTTTTTTAAAGTAAACAATGAATTTAAATATGTGGGTACAGTAGCGGGATAACAGTAGATGGAAGATGTTTTCAATATGACACAAGGCAAGGTGTGGAATATGTTATACAATACATCTTTGCAGTCGTGGTGAGAACAATAGTTCTTTAGAGCTATACCGGCTAAGCATAATATCAAACCAAACCACATGTACGAGAAGGAAATCATGGACAATTATCATATGAGTTAGGACGCCGTAGAAATGTGGTTTTATAGAAGAATGATGATAAACTGGGCATAAACTTTGTACTGTCACTGTTATTTACTGCCAATATAGTACCTTGCGGTATATGGCAGAGGGGTCTTTGAGCCTGAGGAATTAAGGCCGCCTTGCTAGTGCAGTCGCCGCAAACTATGCAGGTTAGAATTTTCTTTTTGCCCCCAACAGAAAAAACATCCCACACCTTACCGAGGGATCGAACCCGGATCTCCAGAAGGAGAATTAGGCGTTGTAGCGACTCGGCCAGTCGCTCCTCTTTGTAATACTACGCATATCTTCACAGAAGTTTACACTTAAAGTGGTAAATCGCATCGCAAGAGGACAATTCACATACTGTGAGTACATCACGAAGTGATGAACACAGTGACAAAGGAACAATTGGAGCGGAAAAGAGAGAAAGAAAGAAAGGGAGAGAGAGAGAGAGAGAGAGAGGGAGAAAAAGAGAGAAAGACAGAGAAACAGGGACTGCTGTGCGGCACAGGGTGATATAATCATCTACACAGACAGGTCTGTAGTGTGGCCCCAGTGGAGCTCACTGGCTTTCACGTTCCGGGTTGGAGGAAGGGAAAGGGGGGGGGGGGAAGAGAACTGTTAAAGAAGACAGTGGAGCTTTTGTCGTGACCTCGAGCAGTTTAACCATGGAAGTCACGACAGTAACACTAGCAACAGCGGGGCTGGAGACACAGACGCTCATACAGGTGTGTCTTCTCAGCGAGCCCGTTAGTATGCTAAAGAAGATGTATGTATATATGTATGTATGTATGTTAAGGAAGATCGAGATAGACTGGACCAGAAGACAATAGCAGCTAGTCTCTGAGGAAATCAAAACTGACTAGTATCTGTTTCATTTTTGTGCCAGGGCACGCGGGTGTAAGAGGAAACGAGCCAGCAGATAGGCTTGCGGCCTTGGCTGCTGTTGGGAGTTAGAAAGAAATGGATCGGGGTGACATCATGAACTCCCCCATTGCGATAGGACGAGTACTTGATTCAAGGGATGGATGTGATTCTGCAACGTTGACTAGACTGCGAGGGAATTAAGTCAAGAGGGGTCAAGCGTGACTAGAGTACCTTGTGGAAAGACAAGAAAGAAAAATTGAGATATTGAGGAGAGGGTATCGGCACTTGCTGTCTCATATTTAGATGTGTAGTAATGCTAATCAGATGACTACATCACTAACATCAAGACAGAAGCATACACGTGGCTGCATGAGGACTGCACAATTGCCACGAGTCGCATATTTGTACATCGCATCTTGTCCAAGTGCCACGTCGTCAGGCATGGTGACACATTATGTGATTTAATTACATTACAAACTATTGTCCATACATTTAAGTAAAAGAAGTAAAGTAAAGGACTCTTTTACACGTCATAAGTCGAATCTGGCAGATGGTTCTAAACCCATAATTGTATAGATCAATCGTCACACGGTGGGTGACATGTAGAATGTACAAAGATGCAACTGTTTTAATTATTGTGTTAATCGAACAAAGGTATGCTCCAAACGGGATGACAATAAACATTCTGGGTCTCAAAATATCACAGTATGAATGCTGGCAATGTACTCCTATTGGAAACCTTGTATTGCGTTTCAGCCAATCGGAAACCAACACATCAGATTTCGCCCAATATATACATACGGAGTGCTCTGTTACATGTCAGACAATGGTAGAATACCAAATCACTGCTGAAGAATGGCTTAACGAACTTCAATCAAAACTATTTAACAGATAAGGTGTCCAGGGTGTGACACTCTTTCAACAAACTTGAAGCAGGAAAACTTAACAGCAAATCAAAAGGACTGAAGATCGGCAAATAAATTATTATTCTTTGTAATTTTCAAACGTAAACATAATGAGTAATCAATCGTCAGTACACTAGCCCTTTTTAATTAACCTTGCCGTAATATATCTTGTCTCGTTTGGATCTGTTGCCTTTGTTCTATTCTTTTCAGGCTCCTATATCCTTCTCACTGTGGACATTGTCTTTTGCCATCTATATTGGCCATAATGATGTCGCCCTGCTCTTCAATATTCTTTTCAAGGTCTGGACCATTTCAATGTGCCGTTTCCCTGTTGGAATCCATGATCCGACTCCCGTAACTATTGATCAACGAAACTGACGTGATCCGCTAGTTTCTTAGTTATATCTACGTTTCTGACCGAGAGTTCTGCTCCTTCTGTTTTTCGCGTCATGAACTTCAGTCACGACTTGGCAATCACACAACAGTGTAAGCTTGTTATGCTCAGGGTATATCGCTTGTCCGTCAAAATGAGATGTTCCATTAGAGCAATGAGGCAGATTTGTTTGTTGGTGGTCATGTTAATGATGTGCTCAATTAGCGGACGTGGCAGTGACAACTTTGGGGTAAGTGTCTTTCATCTGTTTCTGGCTGTGATTTTCTGTATTGTTGCTGCCACTTTATTTCACCATGTTCAATATGAAAACTAGTGCAATGCTTACCGTATGCTGTTTTTATCAATTTTATCTAATAGTATCCTTGCATGGATGGATGGATGGATGAATGGATGGGTGGATGGATGGATGGATGGATGGATGGATGTATGGATGGATGGATGGATGGATGGATGGATGGATGGATAGACGGTTGGATGGATGGATGGATGGATGGATGGATGGATGTATAAGTAAATCTTTCGTTAGTGAGCTAGTGATTCTGGGTGAGTCTATGTGCATGCGAGGGGGTGTGTATTTGTGTTTTATTGAGTGTGTAAATGATGTATATATGTATGTAGGTATCTGTGTATGTGTTTATGCATGTACAGGTGGACGTGTGTCTGCTTGCCTGTCTCACAACATGGTAATATATAAGTTTAAGTTTTCAACATTCATTTGACAATGTTTTTCTCCCTTGTGAATTTATCATGCACAACAGACAATTGATGTACTAAGGATGAATGATTGGAAGGACTGAATGTAAGACGGGCCTTTTTTCTATTTTTCCTTTCGCATTTCCTATTTACAGGACATCGCTGTCAACACCAGCATTTTACCTTTGTTGTTGATGTCTTGGCAAGATTACGCTCAGTAGTTTGCCATTGCTTTATGAGCGACCGGCTCACATACCCATGTAAGTAACCAACGCAACGCGATCCGCTACCGAATCTCGCGCAGCTGTGTTCCCCTACGTGGATATACGGGATTACGGAGAAAGTCGTTAACTCCTTCGCCAGGTAGAATGGTTTGCGTGCCCATTTTATTACCTTTTGAAAATGAAGTTCGTTTTGTTTGTTATCACTCGCTATAAATCTGTCTGTCTGTCTGTCTCTCTGTCTGTCTGTTTCTCGCACGCGGGGCGCAGCCCTTTCTCTCTTTCTCTTTCTCTCTCTCTCTCTCTCTCTCTCTCTCTCTCTCTCTCTCTCTCTCTCTCTCTCTCTCTCTATATATATATATATATATATATATATATATATATATATATATATATATTTATATCATGGGATATAATTTCTCCCCTTTATTGAAACAAATAAACATATGTAGATACGTTATGCTAACACATTCTGACCCTGGTTGTATGTGTGCAATTCACATTCCAGGAAGGCACAGAAATATCAGCATCCATGGATGACGTCATCAACACAGTGCGCAGGCAATGTAAGTGAAACATTTAAGCCGATGACAAAGAGCCGGACTGTAGTGTACCTGCACTTAGATATCGCAGTCTGGGCATCAGTTCTACTGACTGCAACCTTGCCGTTTTGATAAAAGGTAGCTTTTAGAATGAGGTTATACCTCTCCATAGCACAAAGCCTGGGCTGAATGTGGAGACCATGTGTTGCCCATGCAGCATGAACCCTCTCTCCCTCCCTCCCACCCTCCTTCCCTCCCCCCCCCCTTCTCTCTCTCTCTCTCTCTCTCTCTCTCTCTCTCTCTCTCGGCCTAAATAGCTTACTCCAGAGGCAAGATAAGACCAATACACCTGGAACAAAACAAGCTGCAGAAGCTGCTGGTTCAGCAAAGCAATGCTCTAATTGTCTGCCTGTCGGAACTTCATCCCTAGACTAAAGGTTAGGAACTGGTCGCTCTGCCATGACATTTAGTCTTTATGTTGGATTTCCTAACACTGGGATCAAGCTTGTACCCTCTCAATAGCGCTTCACAGTGTGGGGTGTTTGTCGCTTGTCGTCCCGGGAGGAAAGTGGAATCAACAAGCACACCTTTAGCTTATTATAATTTGGGATTATTGACTGACTTTAGTCTACACTCCTCCCTTCTGTCTTCTATTCTCTCTCTCTCTCTCTCTCTCTCTCTCTCTCTCTCTCTCTCTCTCTCTCTCTCTCTCTCTCTCTCTCTCTCTCATTCCTTCATCACATACTCCGACAACAGTTTCCTTCAACAATTAATAAAAGATTTATTAATTAAAACTATGTCTGGTGTAAGTATAGACTGTGTATATGTAGTTGGTAGTGTCTGCTAGTGGGAGTGCAAGTTATGACTCTGGAAATCGTATGTGCCGTATCCTTTCTCGCTTCGTCATAAACGGCCATACAACAAGACGTCACACATATAACTGGACAGCTCTCACCCTGGATGCTCCGTTCAGCTTGAGTCTGGAGGTAAATCTGTTATTGAAAAAAACTGTTCACCACTGTATCACCGTAAAGTAATATGATCACGGTAAGTCTTATGCTTAGACCGGGTTTTCTTTGATTATTCGTTAATTAATAAATCCACCATGGAAAACACATAGTTAATGTCTAGCACTGTCTATTGGTCCTGCAAAAGTTCTACACACGGTATTCCGTTCTTTTATGAACACCTTTTTTACGCATGGCAACTCTTCATGAATGATTCATTTGTGTCTTATATTAATTTACAGTGTCATTATTTTCAATTCTGGGTCATCCTGCCTTTTTATAATGATCGTTATTTCCCGTATTTTCTAAACTTTCTCTGCCCCGTGAAGTGCCTGATTAAAGTGAAAGTTCTTTCCTTTATTATCAACACTGCTTTCTCTGTACAAGAGACGTACTGTTCTATCTTCCTTGATATGTCAGGAGGTGTATTGGAACCTGGGTAATAAATATTAAATCATGTGATTTAAGTCTGCTTCATATTACTGTTTATGTGAGTGTCTTTCTCCAGCCGTAATGAAAAGCTTCCGAAAGAAAACTCCGACATAAGACAGCAGAATTCACTAAAGTCTAAACTATTCACTAATAGAAAGCAATGGTAAACCCTAAGCACAAACACATATTTCCCTATGCTAACTATTACTCTAAGGTTAGTTTTACCTTATATATAGAATTTATGTAAATCCCAGCATTGAAATCTATCAGCAAATAAGCCCTTCTATCCCATTGCAAGGGATGATTTCTTTACTATTTCAGGATACATAACTATCTCGGCCCAGTTTTGGAACACACACTACTTCAAAACTGGTTTTCCACTCATTTATACTCAGTGTCCAATCCTTCGTTGTTTGTTTGATCTACAAGCAATTTTTCCGTAAGTCCCCACATCAAACGTCTGTGAATTCACGTATTGTTAATTGTTCGTTCCTTTCCGTCCCTCCACTGTTTCCCTGGGTTCCCCTACGTTAGTACTTCTAAGCGTCCGAATCCTTTGATCGCCGTCTCCGTTCGTTTTTCCACAACGCGATCTCCCCGTTTCCCAGATCGTCAGGCAATGACCTCTGCGAACACCTGTCCCTGAATTCTATACCTTTCGGTCACTGACCGGCACGTTGTCCTCGTTCCAGACAGAAAGCTCGATTTGTTAACCCACCTCATACCTTGTAATTAATCTTACTAGTTTATCAGGGAATCATTAACTCACAGTATCCCGTGACATAGGCCCCCTCTTAAGAGAGTTGACCGCGTCGACTCTTCCTCACTGTAGGTTTGATTCCTATGATCCTCCAACCTATTCCTCTTCCTCTGGAGTTGGATGTCTAGATAAGAAATCCGCTCCTACATTCTCCTTACCAGTGATATCTTCCACTGTGAAGTTGTACTGCTGCAGCAACACCTACCATCACATCCACCGTGCGTTGAGCTTCTGCGAAGTACCTATTAACCTCACGTTTTGCTGATATGACTGGATCCTCACATGGCTCACCTCCTCATCCAGTAGGCGACCTAATTGACACCCTACTATACTACTCATGACCGAAACTAGTGTTGGCACATCGCCCCTGTACGTCCTGTCGACCTTCTTTCGACTTGCGTCAACGACGGCTCACAATACCGACGGATTGTCCCATCCTGATTGTAACACTGCTTCCATGTCCTCTTGGTTTCCCCCGGCTTTGCCTCTGGGGATGTTCCACCTCGTCCGCGTTGGACCGAGTCGTCTTTCCCAAACCTCCTGGACTTTTGCTTCCAGGACCATCTTGGGCGATATTGTATCTGGTCAGCCAATCTTCGGTTGGAGCCCTGGGTATTTCTCGCCTTTCCCGACATTACCCACCCCTTCTGAACTTGGTTACTAGTGAAAGTTTCCCTCTTGTCCTTTCCCTGACGTGTGATTTCCCTCCTCCCGTCGTTAGGTAAATATGACCTATCACGTACTATCCCATAGGCCCTCCTATGTTGTACTGGCGATCTCTGGTCTTCGTCTGGACTTGTAATCTTTTTCTCAATGGCTGCCATCACCATAAAGTGCGAAGCTTTGCTTTCGGATCTCTCCTCATATTTCTTAATGAGATGCCTAGGGAGATTTTTCCTTTCTCCCCAGATCCTGATTCCGTAGGTATTCTTGGACACAACATTTTCCACAGGATAAGGTCCTTTCCATCCTACTTGGAGTATATTAGTCTCGGCTGGACCCCATACTTCCACTTGGTCTTCCACTTTGAGAGCTATTTTACTCTTAGTCCACATGTTGGGTGGTGCTTTCTGGCACTCTGAACAAGATTTCACCCACCGGCGTACATCTCCGGTCATTCCTCGCCAGCAATAATGGCCGGAAATTTGCTGCAAGGTCTCTCTGACACCCATATGTCGATTATCGCCTATGATGTGTCCACTCTGAAGAATGTGAGGACGGTGGGCCTCTGGAACCACCCACTGCTCGTGCAGGTTGTCTCCCCTCCCAGCTCTCCGATAGAGTAGTCGATTCTTCAGAAAATACTGTCCCCTTTCTGGTGGCCCAGCACTTCTTTGCAGCTTCCTGTAGCAAGGACGCAACGTAGTGTCCTTCCTCTGGGCAGTATGCAATTCTCCTAGCACTGAGTTGTCGCATAGTGTCTCTGCCTCTTTTTCCTTCCCTTGAGATCCACTGGCTTCTGTTCCCTGGTGGGCTGGCTGTTTGGGCATCCCCAAAAAGACATATTTCGTGCCAATGATCATGGGAAATAAGGAGTCAGATAATACAGCAGCTGGAATAATGCCCGTGACGTACCTGGATTTAATCTCCACCTTGTCGGTTGGCAGCGTCATGGTAACAGCACTCCTCATTGCCGGCTGTATTTCTATGGTCTCCCCTGTAAGTTGGTCTGGGCTTACCAGGATGGCGTCTATCACAGCTTCCCCATCCAAACCTGAATCGTAGAGACAAGCAACCTGCTGGCCAGTGACTTCAATCAGTTCAACCACAGGTGGTCTCTCTTGGTCCTGAGTGTCTTTCATCTCCTCGACCTTTTCCTGGCATCGGCAGTCCACAGTATTATGTGTTTTCGACCTGCAGTGTGTGCACCATTTTCCCTTCCAAACTTTCCCGTTGCTTTCTTTGTTCAGCGTTTCTTCACCGACCTCAGTCTTGTCTGTGATCACCTTCTTATGAATCACTTGGCATGCCGCGAAGTAAGAACTTTTCGGTTTCGATCTGCAGTTCTTTGTGTTATGAGAGGGCGACTTGCAAATCGAACACCACTTCTCATGCCACGGTCGTTTAGCTGGAGAATTCGAGATGCTCGGGTTTCCTTCCTTCACATTCTCTGAACCCTCCTCTGGGTGTTTTATATAAGGTTCCACTTTTCCTCCTTCCGAGTTCTTAGATTTCTTTCGGTCTGGTTTCTCCTGACCATTTGTGGGTTGTATATTGGTTTCTTTAGCTTCCCCATGGACTTCTACGAATCTTTCCGCCAGCTTATTCACAACATCCAGCCGTTCCGCCCCTTGTTCTCCTAAAAATGTCTTCAGTGGTTCTGACATTTGCTGGCGCATCTGGTCGACCACCATGAGCTCCTCCAGACTCGCATAGTCCCGCTTGAACTCTGCCAAGTCCATCCATTTTTGGAGGTAGGATTTCAGCCTCAGACTGTAGGCGGCGAATAGCTCTCCCGGTTCTCGTCTTGACGATCTAAACTTCTTCCGATATGTTTGTGCTGTGATCTCATAATGCTTCATCAAAGCGGCTTTTAATTCCTCGTAATGATTTTCATGTCCTGATGCTAGGCGTGTGTAGACCTCGTATCCCGAACCTCGTAATGCCTGGGATAATTTAAGAGCCCATCTGCTTCTATCCAGTCCCATAGCAACTGACATGGCCTCGAACCGATCCAAAAACTGATATATCTTCTCTTGACTTTCATCAAAGACAGCCAAGGGAAACTTCATGGCATGGTACCCATGTCCAATCATGTGGGTTGCCCCAGGTGAAGATGAACTTCCTTCTGCTGCATCTATTTCACCCTTAGTTTGTGTCTTGAGTTCTAACTCCTTCATGCTGTATTCATGTTCCATTTCTTGTCTCTTGGCAGTCTGTTCCATTTTCAGTTTCTTGGTCTCCTGGTCCGTTTCTAGTCGCTTGGCCTCCTGTTCCATTTCCATTCGTTTGGTCTCCACCTCTATTCTTCTCAATTCCAACTCGGCCTTTCTATCTTCTCGTTCTGCTTGTCGAATTTCTCGCTCCCTTTCCTGTATGTAATCCGTTAGGGCCGAACCAGATAACCCAATTTCTTCCCGTTGGCCCTAAGTTCCGCTGTGGTTAGTTTAGGAGTGGCCATATTAAAGAAGGTAAGTCAGCTGATAGAGTACAGACACTTCAAGGCAGTAAAGCAATACTCACTACAGAATATATTCTATTATAAATCTCTATTATCTATGTCTATCTAATTTATATTTTATCTAATGCACCACACAATACAATACAACCAATCTCTCAATCACTAGAGAAGATATAGGATAAAGACTTATCGTAGACGTGTGAAAGTGTGCACAAATAGTTAATGTGTCTTAACACCTTTCCACTTTCATACTGTCTGGGTCTTTCTCACTGTACAGTCACCAGCATTAATGTAATGTCTCTAACATAAATGTAATGGCACCATATATCCAATGGACATCTTTCCATTAAAAGTCATCAATGTATACTTATATGTATATCCCAATATGTAGGTACCAATATGCCTGTACCCTGCTATGCATATGCCCTGCTATGCATCTACCATTTAATGTACCTATATGCAGGTACCTCGCTAGGGATGGTACCACTAAGCATTTGTGGTAACTTGCTGCTCCACCATTTAATGTCGCTTGTCGTCCCGGGAGGAAAGTGGAATCAACAAGCACACCTTTAGCTTATTATAATTTGGGATTATTGACTGACTTTAGTCTACACTCCTCCCTTCTGTCTTCTATTCCATCTCTCTCTCTCTCTCTCTCTCTCTCTCTCTCTCTCTCTCTCTCTCTCTCTCTCTCTCTCTCTCATTCTTTCATCACATACTCCGACAACAGTTTCCTTCAACAATTAATAAAAGATTTATTAATTAAAACTATGTCTGGTGTGAGTATGGACTGTGTATATGTAGTTGGTAGTGTCTGCTAGTGGGAGTGCAAGTTATGACTCTGGAAATCGTATGTGCCGTATCCTTTCTCGCTTCGTCATAAACGGCCATACAACAAGACGTCACACATGTAACTGGACATCTCTCACCCTGGATGCTCCGTTCAGCTTTAGTCTGGAGGTAAATCCGTTATTGAAAAAAACTGTTCACCACTGTATCACCGTAAAGTAATATGATCAAGGTAAGTCTTATGCTTAGACCGGGGTTTCATTGATTATTCGTTAATTAATAAATCCACCATGGAAAACACATAGCTAATGTCTAGCACTGTCTATTGGTCCTGCAAAAGTTCTACACACGGTATTCCGTTCTTTTATGAACACCTTTTTTACGCATGGCAACTCTTCATGAATGATTCATATGTGTCTTATATTAATTTACAGTATCATTATTTTCAGTTCTGAGTCATCCTGCCTTTTTATAATGATCGTTATTTCCCGTATTTTCTAAACTTTCTCTGCCCCCGTGAAGTGCCTGATTAAAGTGAAAGTTCTTTCCTTTATTATCAACACTGCTTTCTCTGTACAAGAGACGTACTGTTCTATCTTCTTTGATATGTCAGGAGGTGTATTGGAACACTGGGTAATTAATATTAAATCATGTGATTTAAGTCTGCTTCATATTACTGTTTATGTGAGTGTCTTTCTCCAGCCGTAATGAAAAGCTTCCGAAAGAATACTCTGACATAAGACAGCAGAATTCACTAAAGTCTAAACTATTCACTAATAGAAAGCAATGGTAAACCCTAAGCACAAACACATATTTCCCTATGCTAACTATTACTCTAAGGTTAGTTTTACCTTATATATAGAATTTATGTAAATCCCAGCATTGAAATCTATCAGCACATAAGCCCTTCTATCCCATTGCAAGGGATGATTTCTTTACTATTTCAGGATACATAACTATCTCGGCCCAGTTTTGGAACACACACTGCTTCAAAACTGGTTTTCCACTCATTTATACTCAGTGTCCAATCCTTCGTTGTTTGTTTGATCTACAAGCAATTTTTCCGTAAGTCCCCACATCAAACGTCTGTGAATCCACGTATTGTTAATTGTTCGTTCCTTTCCGTCCCTCCGCTGTTTCCCTGGGTTCCCCTACGTTAGTACTTCTAAGCGTCCGAATCTTTTGATCGCCGTCTCCGTTCGTTTTTCCACAACGCGATCTCCCCGTTTCCCGTGTCCGTCCGATAAGATCGTCAGGCAATGACCTCTGCGAACACCTGTCCCTGAATTCTATACCTTTCGGTCACTGACCGGCACGTTGTCCTCGTTCCAGACAGAAAGCTCGATTTGTTAACCCTCCTCATACCTTGTAATTAATCTTACTAGTTTATCAGGGAATCATTAACTCACAGTATCCCGTGACAGGTGTTGGGTTTTTATAAAGGCCGACCATCAGTCGGTGCTAACAGAAAGGAAGTTGTACCGTCTACTGTCATACGGTAGCTCAGTAATATCTGACAAAAACCCAACATTTGGCGCTAACAGAAATCAGGCAGTACCGTCTACTGTCATACGGCTGCACAATCATATCTGACCAAGACAAAACATTCAGCGTTAACAGAAAGCAGGTAGTGCAGTCAGTCTACTGCCATACTGACTAAGCCCCAACAGTCAGCGTTAACAGAAATCAGGTACTACTGACTACTGCCATACGGTAGCTCAGTCATATCTGACAAAGACACAACATTCGGCGCTAACAGAAAGCATGTAGTACCGTCTACTGCCATACGGTATCTCAGTCATATCTGTGTAAGACCTGACTAACCAGTGCTACTGTAAGTCTTTTATATATAAATACTTGCCAAACCACTTTTTATTTACTTTGCGGGGCTTTACAATCAACCCCAGGTGGATTTTCTAGGCAACTTTGGTTTAGTATTTGCCGTTGCTTTCCAAACGAGAAGTCAACGTTTTATGTCCCACCAACCGGTGTGTGGAATGAACAGACAATCCTGCGTTCAGCGCACAGGAAGTTTGAGCGTGATAGCGTTAAACTTTCAGGCCACGCTGACCTCTGTTATTTATACACCAATGTTTATTTCATATGGAAAGGAAATGCATCCCAAACTCTCTCTCCCTCTCTCGCTCTCTTATATATATATATATATATATATATATATATATATATATATATATATATATATATATATATATATATATATATATATATATATATTACCGGTCTCTATGGCTAAGGGCTTGCGAACGCGGTTTGTGAGCCCGTACATTACGGGTTTCGAAACACAGCGGTGCTGGTTTTTTTTCGAAAAAAGTATATATATATATATATATATATATATATATATATATATATATATATATATATATATATATAGAGAGAGAGAGAGAGAGAGAGAGAGAGAGAGAGAGAGAGAGAAGAGAGAGTGGCATTCAGGCAGGCAGGTAGGAGAGAGAGAGAGGCAGGCAGGCAGGCAGGCAGTGAGAGAAAGAAACTGAGAGAGAGAGAGACTGAGAGAGATAAACACAGAGAGAGGGAGATATATAGAGAAAGTGAGAGAGAGTGAGAAAGAGACCGAAAGAGGGAGAGAGAGCGTTTGGGATGCATTCTCTTTCCATGTAAAAGAAACATATGAATATAGGACAGGACAGGGATAGGATATAGTAAACAGGCAAAGAAAAATCCCTGGATGCCTTGGAGATGTAGTTCTATAGAAGAATGCTGCAAATTAATTGGACAACCAAAATGAACAATCTGCATATTTTAAGGGAAGCTGATTCGCAAAGACAACTTATCACAAACATCGTTAGTTGGCCACATTATGAGAAAACATAAACTGGAACAATATTGTGACATCCGGAAATATTTGCCCCAAAAGAGATAGAGACAGTTCGAGAAGATTCTTGATAGTCTTGTGTCATGGCAGAAAAGGAGTCAACACACGAACTGATCCATGACGTTGGCGATCGCAATTTGTGGAGAGGCATAATCACCCGCGCCAGCCGGCAAAGCACTGCATGATGATTAAGACTGATATAGTTCTCACTAGGACTGGTATATTCCTCACTAGGACTGGTATAGTTCTCACTAGGACTGGTATAGTTCTCACTAGGACTGGTATAGTTCTCACTAGGACTGTTATAGTTCTCACTAGGACTGGTATAGTTCTCACTAGGGCTGTTATAGTTCTCACTAGGACTGGCTTAGTTCTCACTAGGGCTGGTATAGTTCTCACTAGGACTGTTATAGTTCTCACTAGGACTGGAATAGTTCTCACTAGGGCTGGTATAGTTCTCACTAGGACTGGCATAGTTCTCACTAGGACTGGTATAGTCCTCACTAGGACTGGTATAGTTCTCACTAGGACTGGTATAGTTCTCACTAGGACTGGTATAGTCCTCACTAGGACTGGCATAGTTCTCACTAGGACTGGTATATTCCTCACTAGGACTGGTATATTCCTCACTAGGACCGGTATAGTTCTCACTAGGACTGGTATAGTTCTCACTAGGACTGGTATAGTTCTCACTAGGACTGGTATAGTTCTCACTAGGACTGGTATAGTTCTCACTAGGACTGGTATAGTTCTCACTAGGGCTGGTATAGTTCTCACTAGGACTGATATAGTTCTCACTAGGACTGGTATAGTTCTCACTATGGCTGGTATAGTTCTCACTAGGACTGGTATAGTCCGCATCATGACTGATGTTCAACTCATAAGGACTGCCTTCAAGGTCTGAACAAGTTTCATTTTTTTTATTGTTTTATAATCAACTTGTTGAATTCTTGCGTCCATGTTGTGCGTCTGTTTTCTCAAACACCCAGATAGACACAGTTATATGAGCTGAGTGGGCAGAAATGGAAGGGTTTGAGTCACAGCCGGGGTGACACACACTTAATAATGAAACTATGGCACTGCTTTACAACGATTATGCCTACAGCCGTAGAATAACGTTGATGCATAACTGTATAGTTGTACCTTCTATGTCATCATCTCTGTCTCTTTTTATTACTTTATGATAACATAATTATAGTTCTAGCGCCAAAGTTGCTAGTGGAACGTATGGGTCAAATATAACATACGACTGTCTCAGGTACAGGACAAGTCCGTTGTGGTTCCAGATATTTTTCTAGAACAAAACGGCATGTGCAAAATGGGGGAGTTTATAACGACGAAAATAAAGACCACCTGGACAAGATATTAGGTGGTGGATGGGCCGCGGATGGTGAAATTCCGTGGCAAGTGAGCATATTTACCAATGGGGAGTTTAGGTGTAGCGGCGTCATCCTAAGTGAATTCTGGATACTGACGTCTGCTGAATGTGTTTAGTAAGTACGAAGTCATGTTTGCTTGATTACTCCGCCTTAAGTAACAAGAGCATTGTTGTGAGATATTGATACTGAGAATTGGTTTGATAGTTAGTTAGTTAGTTTGTTAGTTATTTAGTTAGTTAGTTAGTTAGTTAGTTAGGAAGTTAGGAAGTTAGTTAGTTAGTTAGTTAGTTAGTTAGTTAGTTAGTTGGTTGGTTGGTTGGTTGGTTGGTTGGTTGGTTGGTTGGTTGGATGTTGGTTGGTTGGTTGGTTGGTTGGTTGGTTGGTTGGTTGGTTGGTCGTTGGTTGGTTGGTTGGTTGGTCGGTTGGTCGATTGGTCGGTTAGTTAGTTAGTTAGTTAGTTAGTTAGTTAGTTAGTTAGTTAGTTAGTTGGTTAGTTAGTTAGTTAGTTAGAAAAATCACAAATACTGAAGTATTGGAAAGATCAGGTTGTGTGACAGTGTATTCCATGCTCAGTCTTCGTAGACTTAGATGGATAGGACATGTTAGGAGGATGGATGATGGTAGAATACCAAAAGACATCTTTGTTGGTGAATTACAGATCTCAGGGTCGGCCTCTACTACGATACAAAGATGTGTGTAAGCGGGACATGATTGATACAGGTATAGATAATGCACATTGGGAGCAAGTCGCCGCTGAACGTGTTGCATGGAGGGCAAACATCAAAAATGGAATAAAGACAAAAGAGAAAATGATTGCAGATAAAGCACACACAGAGCATGAGAGACGTAAGATGGTGCACAATGGTGGAAATGACCATGTTTTCACTTGCATCTACTGTGGGCAAACATTTGCCGCAAGAATTGGCCTTACCAGCCACACTCGCCACCGCCATGGGTCGTAGTTATTAAGCCTTTTGAAGCACAATGTATCAAACTATCGTCTGTCAAGACGGAAAGGTGCCAAAGTGGCAATGATAGTTAGTTAGTTAGTTAGTTAGTTAGTTAGATAGTTAGTTAGTTAGTTAGTTAGTAAGTTAGTTAGTTAGTTAGTTAGTTAGTTAGTTAGTTAGTGGGTATTTAATTAAGTTTCTTAGCTAGTTACTTATTTTATTAGCTAGTTAGTTAATTAGTTAGCTAGGTAGTTTAGCTAATTAGGTAGTTAGTAGCTAGCTAGTAAGTTAGTTAGTTAGCTAGCTAGTTAGCAAGTTTACTTATTAGTTAGTTAGTTAGCTAGCAGGTAAGTTAGTTAGTTAGCTAGTCACCTAATTAGCTAGTTAGTTAGTATTTACTTTGTTAGTTAGCTAGTTAGTTAAGTCATGTTTGCTTGATTACCCCGCCTTAAGTAACAAGAGCATTGTTGTGAGATATTGATACTGAGAATTGGTTTGATAGTTAGTTAGTTAGTTAGTTAGTTAGTTATTTAGTTAGTTGTTAGTTAGTTAGTTAGTTAGTTAGTTAGTTAGTTAGTTGGTTGGTTATTTAGTTAGTTACTTAGTTAGTTAGTTAGTTAGTTAGTTAGTTAGTTAGTTAGTGGGTATTTATTTAAGTTTCTTAGCTAGTTACTTATTTTATTAGCTAGTTAGTTAATTAGTTAGCTAGTTAGTTAGCTAATTAGGTAGTTAGTAGTTAGCTAGTAAGTTAGTTAGTTAGTTAGTTAGCTAGCAGGTAAGTTAGTTTGTTAGCTAGTCACCTAGTCAGCTAGTCACCTAGTCAACTAGTTAGTTAGTATTTACTTTGTTAGTTAGCTAGTTAGTTAAGTCATGTTTGCTTGATTACTCCGCCTTAAGTAACAAGAGCATTGTTGTGAGATATTGATACTGAGAATTGGTTTGATAGTTAGTTAGTTAGAGAGTTAATTAGTTAGTTAGTTAGTTAGTTAGTTAGTTAGTTAGTTAGTTAGTGGGTATTTAATTAAGTTTCTTAGCTAGTTACTTAGTTTATTAGCTAGTTAGTTAATTAGTTAGCTAGTTAGTTAGCTAATTAGGTAGTTAGTAGCTAGCTAGTAAGTTAGTTAGTTAGTTAGCTAGTTAGCAAGTTTACTTATTAGTTAGTTAGCTAGCAGGTAAGTTAGTTAGTTAGCTAGTCACCTAGTCAGCTAGTTAGTTAGTATTTACTTTGTTAGTTAACTAGTTAGTTAACTAGTTAGGTAGCTATTTAGTTAGCTAGTTAGTTAGCTAGTTAGCCAGCTAACTATTTACTTAGTTATTTAGCTAGTAAGTTAGTTAGATGGTTACTCGGTTTATTAGTTAGTTAGTCATCTAGGTAGTTAGTTGGATAGTTAGTTAGATAGATAGGTAGTTAATCAGTAAGCTAAATATTTAAAAAGTTAGTTAGATAGTTAGTTACCTATTTATGTACCTAGTTATTTAGTAGGTTGGTTAGTTAGTTAGTTAGTAAGTTAGTTAGTTAGATAATTAGTTAGATTAATAAGCCAATAAACGTTCCCATACGTATGGCACGTTACACCTTCTTTAGGTATTTATAATGCCCATGTTAGCCTTAGTGAGTCATGTATTATTGATTATTTTTTTCATGCGTTTTAATGCTTATTGTTCTTCTGTTGTCAAAGATTAGCCTCATAAGTGATGTTGAATGAAAGAATGTATGAGAGGAAATAGAGAAGAAGGGCGGAATGTCAGACGGGCCTGTGTGACCAATTCTTAATCCTGTGAAAATAAAGATTGTTCGTTCGTTCGTTCGTTCGTAACGATGGTCAGTCAGCTATTTATTTAAATAGTTAGTTAGCTAGTTAGTTAATTAGTCTGTTTGTCAGTCAGTCAGTCAGTCAGTCAGTCAGTCAGTCAGTTAGTTAATTAGTTAGTTAGTTAGCTAGTTAGTTAGTTAGTTAGTTAGTTAGTTAGTTAGTTAGTTAGTTAGTTAGTAAGCTAGCTAGATGGTCGCCGCGTCATCCCCACTGTACGTGAAACTAGCCAATAGGTTTTAGGATCTTCTAGTCAGAATGCCGCTCAGCACGTAGCGACTTGGCACTTCAGTCGTTTCTTGGTCAGTTATAAATATCGCCTGCTCCTCACATGACGTTCTTTCCTCTCAAACATCTCGTTTCACTCTCACTTCTGCTATCCGGACGAAGTATCCTGGATGCCTCTATTCTCATCACAAGACCAAATAATGCCACTTGTCCTTTTCTCATAGTTGTATATAATGTACTACTTTCATTAGCGGCTTCCATGTTACTTTGTTAACCTTAAACATTGTTAGTTATTCTGGCAGACCAAGATATTCGCACACAGTCGTCCCAGGAACCACTCTGAGGCTTCTAAGCTTTTCCTAGTTTTTTCATTCAGGTTCCAAGATTCGCTGCTAGACATAAAAAAAGATCTTATATAACATTTGAGTACTCTCTTCCTTACATTTAACGATAGCGACTCATTGCATAAGATACTTTTCACGTTCTGAAATGCAGTGTACGTTTCACGTATTCTGCTCTTAATATTGGCATATGTGTTCTATAAAAGATCGTGATGTACATTGCAGCCCAACCCACACACGAAGAAGCACCATCCGTGTTACAGTAGGAGATTATCGTTTGTTCCATTTTGATGAGGGGGAATGGCCAATCATAGATCCAAGAATCAATTTCCACGGAGCTTATAACTGTGAGTTGTTTTTATATGCACTCCACGGTGAGGCTCAGTGGCCACCATGCGCTACACAGCCGCGGCTGAGGGATTACCATATCAGCCGCAGGCTCAGAGCCTCCCGGGTACGGTCCCTCCATAGGGCTGGGCACTTGTCCAAGAACTATTGGTATCTCATGACCCCCTGGTCTCTTTGGTTATGGTATCTCATGACCTCCCTAGTCTCTTGATTTGTAGTACATTTGATACCTAACCTTGTCGGATAAGGACGAAAAGCAGGAGGTCCCCAATGCCAGTTTTTCTCGTCAAAAATCACATAGCACTTGAAAATCTCCATTTTGTTCGTAAGGCCGCTGGTTTGGCAAAATTGGAAGTCGGAAAGACTGACCTGTGGGGTGAGGTCGGACACATTGAGTTGTGAGGTTAAATAGGACACACTGATCTGTGAGATGAAGTTTGATACACTGATCTGTGAGCTGACATCGGACACATTGACCTCTGAGATGAAGTTTGTTACAGTGACCTGTGAGATGAAGTTTGATACACTGACCTGTGAGCTGACATCGGACACATTGACCTCTGAGATGAAGTTTGTTACACTGACCTGTGAGATGAAGTTTGATACACTGACCTGTGAGATGACTTATGATACACTGATCTGTGAGATGAAGTTTGATACACTGACCTGTGAGATGAAGTTTGATACACTGCCCTGTGAGATGAAGTTTGATACACTGACCTGTGAGATGAAGTTTGTTACACTGACCTGTGAGATGAAGTTTGTTACACTGCCCTGTGAGATGAAGTTTGATACACTGACCTGTGAGATGAAGACGGACACACTGACCTGTGAGATGACTGTTGATACACTTACCTGTGAGGTGAAGTTTGATACACTGACCTGTGAGATGAAGTTTGATACACTGACCTGTGAGATGAAGTTTGATACACTGCCCTGTGAGATGAAGTTTGATACACTGACCTGTGAGATGAAGTTTGATACACTGACCTGTGAGGTGAAGTTTGATACACTGACCTGTGAGATGAAGTTTGTTACACTGCCCTGTGAGATGAAGTTTGTTACACTGACCTGTGCGATGAAGTTTGTTACACTGCCCTGTGAGATGAAGTTTGTTACACTGACCTGTGAGATGAAGTTTGTTACACTGACCTGTGCGATGAAGTTTGTTACACTGACCTGTGAGATGAAGTTTGTTACACTGACCTGTGAGATGAAGTTTGATACACTGCCCTGTGAGATGAAGTTTGATACACTGACCTGTGAGATGAAGTTTGATACACTGACCTGTGAGGTGAAGTTTGATACACTGACCTGTGAGATGAAGTTTGTTACACTGCCCTGTGAGATGAAGTTTGTTACACTGACCTGTGCGATGAAGTTTGTTACACTGACCTGTGAGATGAAGTTTGTTACACTGACCTGTGCGATGAAGTTTGATACACTGACCTGTGAGATGACTGTTGATACACTGACCTGTGAGATGAAGTTTGATACACTGACCTGTGAGGTGAAGTTTGATACACTGACCTGTGAGATGACTGTTGATACACTGACCTGTGAGATGAAGTTTGATACACTGACCTGTGAGATGACTGTTGATACACTGACCTGTGAGATGAAGTTTGATACACTGACCTGTGAGGTGAAGTTTGATACACTGACCTGTGAGATGAAGTTTGATACACTGACCTGTGAGATGACTTTTGATACACTGAACTGTGAGATATATTTTGATACACTGCCCTGTGAGGTGAAGTTTGATACACTGACCTGTGAGATGAAGTTTGATACACTGACCCGTGAGATGAAGTTTGATATACTGACCCGTGAGATGAAGTTTGTTACACTGACCTGTGAGATGAAGTATTTGATACACTGCCCTGTGAGATGAAGTTTGATACACTGACCCGTGAGATGAAGTTTGATATACTGACCCGTGAGATGAAGTTTGATACACTGACCTGTTAGATGAAGTATTTGATACACTGCCCTGTGAGATGAAGTTTGATACACTGCCCTGTGAGATGAAGTTTGATACACTGACCTGTGAGATGAAGTTTGATACACTGACCCGTGAGATGAAGTTTGTTACACTGACCTGTGAGATGAAGCTTGTTGCACTGACCTGTGAGATGAAGTTTATTACACTGCCCTGTGAGATGAAGTTTGTTACACTGCCCTATGAGATGAAGTCGGACACACTGACCTGTGAGACGAAGTTTGATACACTGACCTGTGAGATGAAGTTTGTTACACTGCCCTGTGAGACGAAGTTTGTTACACTGACCTGTGAGACGAAGTTTGATACACTGACCTGTGAGATGAAGTTTGATACACTGACCTGTGAGACGAAGTTTGATACACTGACCTGTGAGATGAAGTTTGATACACTGACCTGTGAGATGAAGTTTGATACACTGCCCTGTGAGATGAAGTTTGTTACACTGACCTGTGAGATGAAGTTTGATACACTGACCTGTGAGATGAAGTTTGATACACTGAATTGTGAGATGAAGTTTGATACACTGACCTGTGAGATGAAGTTTGATACACTGACCTGTGAGATGAAGTTTGTTACACTGCCCTGTGAGACGAAGTTTGATACACTGACCTGTGAGATGAAGTTTGATACACTGACCTGTGAGATGAAGTTTGATACACTGCCCTGTGAGATGAAGTTTGATACACTGACCTGTGAGATGAAGTTTGTTACACTGATCTGTGAGATGTAGTTTGATACACTGACCAGTGAGATGAAGTTTGATACACTGACCTGTGAGATGAAGTTTGTTACACTGACCTGTGAGATGTAGTTTGATACACTGACCAGTGAGATGAAGTTTGATACACTGACCTGTAAGATGAAGTTTGATGCACTGACCTGTGAGATGAAGTTTGATACACTGACCAGTGAGATGAAGTTTGTTACACTGACCTGTGAGATGAAGTTTGTTACACTGACCAGTGAGATGAAGTTTGTTACACTGACCTGTGAGATTTAGTTTGATACACTGACCAGTGAGATGAAGTTTGTTACACTGACCTGTGAGATGAAGTTTGATACACTGCCCTGTGAGGTGAAGTTTGATACACTGACCTGTGAGATGAAGTAGAGCACACTAACCTGTGAGATGAAGTAGAGCACACTAACCTGTGAGATGAAGTAGAGCACACTAACCTGTGAGATGAAGTTTGATACACTGACCAGTGAGATGAAGTTTGATACACTGACCTGTGAGATGAAGTTTGATACACTGACCTGTGAGATGAAGTAGAGCACACTGACCTGTGAGATGAAGTAGAGCACACTAACCTGTGAGATGAAGTAGAGCACACTAATCTGTGAGATGAAGTAGAGCACACTAACCTGTGAGGTGAAGTTTGATACACTAACCTGTGAGGTGAAGTAGAGCACACTAACCTGTGAGATGAAGTAGAGCACACTAACCTGTGAGATGAAGTAGAGCACACTAACCTGTGAGATGAAGTAGAGCACACTAACCTGTGAGATGGAGTAGAGCACACAAACTGTGAGATGAAGTTTGATACACTGACCTGTGAGGTGAAGTTTGATACACTGACCTGTGAGATGAAGTAGAGCACACTGACCTGTGAGATGAAGTAGAGCACACTAACCTGTGAGATGAAGTAGAGCACACTAACCTGTGAGGTGAAGTTTGATACACTAACCTGTGAGGTGAAGTTTGATACACTGACCTGTGAGATGAAGTAGAGCACACTAACCTGTGAGGTGAAGTAGAGCACACTAACCTGTGAGATGAAGTAGCGCACACTGACCTGTGAGATGAAGTAGAGCACACTGACCTGTGAGATGAAGTAGAGCACACTAACCTGTGAGGTGAAGTAGAGAACACTGACTTGTGAAGTGAAATCGGACACACTGACCTGCGAGGTGAAGTCGGACACATTTCTTTCTTACGACACAGACACACACACGCACGTACACACACAGACACATACATACGCACACACAATGTTATCCGAATAAATCTTCAAAGAAAACAAAGGGTGTATTATCGGTCAGCTACACTTTAACACGATCATAAGTACCACAATGGACGTTGCGAGCACAATCTGTGTAGGCATACAAGCAGCAAACACACACAGATGAAACTACATGAACAACTCTACATGAATATATATGTATACATTCAGTTACTTATCTGTTTCCTTGTTGTGGACTGGATACGTATGTGATAAAATATCGCAATGACATCTACACGCTTCAACGATGCACTGACATAATAATCGGATCGTATCATTCAGTGGTGTGACGCAGTTGTGTTCTGTTACCTTTCGTTAGCAGACGTAGTCATGACAGTCATAACATCTGATGGGGGTGTCTTGAATTGATTAGAACAAGAATCGCTATGGCGAAGGCAGCGTTTTGTATGATGGAAAATGTACTGACTAAAACAGAGATGTCAGTTGCAATGAGAAAAGTAATGTTGAAGTGTTACATAGAAGCTATAGGGGAGACTGGGGAGAAATGGACATAGGGGAGAAATGGACCACCCCCTCTCTGGCCCCTGGCTGTGATGCAATGAAAGTGAATCCATAATAAGTTTTTTTTCCACATCAAACATAGTCCGAATTTTTCATTTGCCATCGACTTCCCGCACAGGTCGTTCCCACGCAAAGTTTGAAAAATTTTCTGCACTAAAGTTTCTTTTTCCAGTTCCAGACACCATCGTAAAGCAGACGCATAGTCAGGAATCAGGACAAGGTAATTACGTTAATATCTTTATTTACTTGTTATTTAAGAGTTCATATAAAAAACATAGCATATAATATTAGATTTAAGATACTTTATGGCTGAATAGTTTAATACATTGATGGGGGAGAAATGGACCGGTTAATTTCTCCCCATGGTTCATTTCTCTCCATAGAAGAAATTGACAAGACAGTCTGTTGTTATTAAAAGTGTTGAAGATTGCATTCGAATATCAGCATTATTGATTCTTTTTAATACTGGGGTCAAAATCTAGACCAATAAAACTGTTAACAAATTTGATTTCAGTGATTTATTAAAGATGCACGCTATTCGTGCTATGATCAGTATTTCTTTGCAAATGATAGGCCTACCATTCTAAATGTTATATAATTCTGTCACTCTTTTGTTTCAGATGCCAAGATTGTACATCAGAAACACCAACAAGGGTCTCGTTACGGAGGAACGTATGAGAGAAGCTGTTAATGCTGTGAAAAATGGAATGAAAGTGAGGAAAGCTGCAAGGGAGTACGGCATTGCTCGCTCTACCCTCAATAACAATCTTACAAAAGACAGAGAAGGAAATGGTCTGCCTACTAGAATCGTACCAAATTATAGGCATAGCCTTGTTTTCACAGCTAAGCAAGAAGCTTATTTTGCTAGTTACTTGAAAGATTGTGCAAGAATGTTCCATGGACTCACAACTAAAAACGTTCGTATTTTGGCGTACGAGATGGCGAAAGTCAATAACATTGCACATCCTTTAACCTGGGATGAGCAAATGATGGCAGGGAATGACTAGCTTTGTGGATTTTTGCGACGGAATCCCGAGCTGACCATAAGGCAACCTGAGGCAACATCTCTGGCTAGAGCTACAGCTTTCAACAAACATAATATTTGCACCTTCTTCAACATTGTGAAGGAAACCATTACAAAACTAAATGTGAGTGGAGCTCAAATCTACAATTTGGATGAGTCAGGTCTGACCACTGTACAGAAAGTGCCAAAAGTAATTGCCCCACGAGGAGTGAAGCAAATAGGCCAGGTGACATCCAGAGAAAGAGGAGAACTGGTCACAATCTGTTGCATTGTGTCAGCTGCGGGTCACATTATCCCTCCAGTTTTTGTGTTTCCCAGAAAATATTTTAAGAATTTTATGCTTGCTGGAGCACCTGAAGGTCCCCTTGGCCTTGTGAATGAATCAGGTTGGATGACCCGTGATAATTTCGTCAAAGTTATAAATCACTTCATTAAGCATTCAAGACCTTCCAAAGACTTCCCTTTGATTTTGATCTTGGACAATCACGATTCCCACATTTCATTTGAATCACTTGAACTGTGCAAGAAAAACAACATTCATGTGATCACGTTGCCACCACACACCTCATCTAAAACTCAGCCCTTGGACCGTTCAGTTTTTGGACCCATGAAGTCGGTCTACAACAATGCGTGTGATTCATGGATGATGAAAAATGTTGGGACACCACTGACAATCTATCAAGTTGCAAATCTAGGAGGCCACGCTTTTCTTAAAGTGGCAACTCCCATTAACATTCAATTAGGCTTTGCAGTGTCAGGTATTTGGCCCTTTAACGAAGATGTTTTTACAGAAGATGATTTTATGCCTTCAGAAATAACGAACAGGCCCATCAGCAAGGACAGTGAAAATGCCACTTTAGAAAGCAACGAACAGACAGGATCAGCATCTCCACATTGTGGTACCAGCACAGATCAAACTGCACAAGAATTTCGTGAAAATCAGAAAGAGTGTAATGTTGAGAACCTTGTAGATGACTTGCAGGAAATATCAGGGAGTCTTCAACATAAAGCTACTTCTTCCTTTACTTCGCCTCATGTTTTCAGAGGACTACCAAAAGCTGGTCCGCGAAAAGATTCAAATAATATGAGGAAAAGAGGAAAAACAATGCTGGCTACTTCTACGCCAGAAATGGATCGAATTAGGGAAAGAGCGGTGATGAAAGAAACGGCAGCAAAAGTTCCACCCAAAAAAGGCAAAGAGACAGCTGCTGAAAGAACTTGATGTTGATTCAGATCCAGAAACTGACATTTTGTTTTGTGATGACACAGATTCTGATGTTTCATTTGGTGAAAATGAGGAGTGTACGGTTAGCTTGACTGGTGTGTGTGAGGTTTTTGAAGGCCAGTGTGTGCTATGTGAATATGGAACAAAGAAGAATTGTGTTTACTATGTAGGAATTGTAAGGGGAGACATTGATGATGATGGTGATGTTGAGGTAGAGTTCTTGCGCAAGAGTGAGAAGGTTGCTGGTTAATTTGTTAAGCCTGAGGTAGAAGATGTCGCCAGTGTCTCAATTACATGTATTAAAGCACAGCTTACTAGATCTACAATCACTGGAACCACTTCTAGGACCAAAGATGGCTATGTCTTCAAAGAAAGTCTTGCAGGCATAAATGTTCGATAAAACTTTATATTAGATTAATATATCATATTAAACTTTTTTACTGTCGCTTAAAATAATTTAAAAAAAAACTGCAAATATCCTTTTAATGATTATTTATTTCTTATAGCAATATGGATGAGTTGTTGCTGCTTCTTTTTAAAAAAGGTCCATTTCTCCCCACTATGGTCCATTGCTCCCCACGTGCTGGTCCATTTCACCCCAATGGTGGTCAATTTCTCCCCATGTTTATATACATTTTTGAAATGCATTTTGTAAAGAAACATATAGAAATAGATTGCTAAATGTTTTCCCCTTTTAAAATAAATGAATGTACAACATTTTAGTCATGGTTTTGTTATGTTTCGATAAAATCTGTTCCGGTGATGAGCAAAAATTGAAAACTACAAAATTGCTGGTCCATTTCTCCCCAGTCTCCCCTACTTTTGTATGGATGTCAAACGTGGAATTTGAGCAGAAAAGCTGATAAACATCTAACAGTGGAGATGTGGCTTGTTTGTACACGTTAACAGAATAATTAAACTAGAGAACTTGGTGTCAACTGGCTAGATTGAGGGGACAAGAACAAGGGGAAGACAGAGACGTAAAGAATCTAGATGGCGTAACGTGAAGCATGGTCGAGACAAGAACATTGAGCTAATCCACGACTCTAGTAATTGTGCGAAATGGCGAAACATGATGAAGACGATGCAGTGTACTCGTGTCAACATATGGACACTGTAAATATGATTTATGTTTTTACAATACATAGACCTAATTATGTTGTTGTTTTTACGTTTGGCGGCAGTGACGACTAAGGAGAACAACCTTGCGTTAATCAAAGTGAATACGTCCAGTGACGGTCGTGGCATCCGCTTCAACAGATATATCCAACCCATCTGTCTGCCACTGGCGGACGAGTTTCCTGATATTTTAACTGAGTTGACAATTTCAGGCTGGGGTCATACCACCTCATGTAAGACATCTGTTGCAATGTGTTGGCGGTGTATTGTGTCAGTAAGATGTCATACTGCATGAAACAGTTTCTGTAAACAGTGTATCTGTGTTTTACAGTATAATCACAATCATATATTAAACATGTGTTACACTACAGTATAACAACAATCTTACCATCCACAGGTTTTACATTACAGTATAACCACATTTAGACCGCACACTGGTGTGGATTTACAGTATATCCATAATTTTACCATCAGTATGTGTTACATTATAGTATAACCTGAATATGGCCATCCACAGTTGTTACATTACAGTATAACTACAATATTACCAGCAGCATGTGTTACATTACAGTATAACTACAATATTACCATCAACATATGTTACATTACAGTATAACCACAATATTACCATCAACATATGTTACATTACAGTTTAACCACAATATTACCATCAACATATGTTACATTACAGTATAACCACAATATTACCATCAACATATGTTACATTACATTTTAACCACAATATTACCATCAACATATGTTACATTACAGTATAACAACAATATTATCATCAATATATGTTACATTACAGTATAACTACAATATTACCATCAACATATGTTACATTACAGTATAACCACAATATTACCATCAACATATGTTACATTACAGTTTAACCACAATATTACCATCAACATATGTTACATTACAGTATAACCACAATATTACCATCAACATATGTTACATTACAGTTTAACCACAATATTACCATCAACATATGTTACATTACAGTATAACCACAATATTATCATCAACATGTGTTACATTACAGTATAACAACAATATTACCATCAACATATGTTACATTACAGTTTAACCACAATATTACCATCAACATGTGTTACATTATTGTGTACAACATAAGACATTTTGGAAAATCATGAGGAAAATGATCTCCACATGGGAGTATCGGATGCGGGGCATCTTGCTTGTGACCGATATGTTTTCCGGATGGTTGTTATGGAAGTAACACGTTACTGAATGAATGAATAAATGAATGAATGAATGCATGAATGAATGAATGAATGAATGAATGAATGTGTTACATTACAATATAACCACATTATTACCATCAACATGTGTTACTTTACAGTCTAACCATAATCTTACCATCATTTTGTGTTACATTACAAAATAACCACAATCGTACCATCATTTTGTGTTACATTACAATCTCACCACAATCTTACCATCATTTTGTGTTACATTACAAAATGACCACAATCTTACCATAATTTTGTATTACATTACAATCTAACCAAAATATTACCATCATGTTGTGTTACATTACAGTCTAACCACAATCTTACCATCATTTTGTGTTACATTACAATCTAACCACAATCTTACCATCATTTTGTGTTCATTACAGTATACAATAGTCTGATCATCAACATGTCTTTATTATGTTTACTGCATTGATTTTAGGGTGTTGATTTCTTTCCCCATTCAATGTAAATATAACATTCATGATAGATAACAGGTGTGCGAAAGATAAATGACTGGAAGGGCCGAATGTAAGACAGGCCTGGGTGCCCAATTTGTAACCGTTTAAAAATAACATTCGTTCGTTCGCTCGTTCGTTCGTACATGCGGAATTCAAATGGGCACTAGGAAATGTTCTAGCAACTAAAGGGGGCTGGCATGATATTGTACATATAACAAATTGATTCCCAATTGGTCTTTATTTATATGGAGATAGCGCCATATATCTTATACACCCACAGATGTAGAAGTGGGAACAATATTTTACTCGCTCGTAATCTGTGAGCGCAGAGGCATAGTGGTGTAAGTGCTTGCCTGCTGATTGCGCTTGACTGATGGTCAAGTGGTCACGTCAGGAAAGAAGCGAAGATTTATTTTTGATTTAACCCGGCTCACATGGTGACCTAGCCTAACATAGGTGCCAGAACAATTTTGTGGCAAAGGTAAACATAATTTCTCGTTATGTGACTGGTGAAATAAGAGCAGAGGTCCTAGATGACCCCATCTTTCCTGTCATCTTGGGATTTCGCTACGTCTTTTTAGGAGATCCAGGTAAGCCTCTGACTGTTGGCGCCATGACGACGAGACAGCAAGCTAAGGAA
Source organism: Cepaea hortensis (assembly GCA_963921405.1). Classification (NCBI taxonomy): domain Eukaryota; kingdom Metazoa; phylum Mollusca; class Gastropoda; order Stylommatophora; family Helicidae; genus Cepaea; species Cepaea hortensis. The sequence continues at coordinate 314,063,705 of OY992876.1, read as the reverse complement.
ACTCCAGCGTCGACAACTCCAACAAATCCTCAACCAGAGGAATTGAAACAAGCCCAGGCAGCAGACAGCACCTTAGCGGCATGTTTTCATAAACTGCCTAAAGCACATTCACCCCCACATAAAGGTGAACTTTACATGAAGAATGGACTTCTCCATCGAAGGGTAGGAAAAGAAGGACAGGAGCACGCACAACTCATTGTACCTTCTTCTTACAGAACTCAAGTTCTGGATATGGGTCATAGTCTACCATTTAGTGGACACATGGGAATCAATGATACGACGCAAAGGATTTCTACCCACTACTACTGGCCGGGAATCAATGCAGACATAGTGCGATATGTCAAGTCATGTCCCCAGTGTCAGAGAGTGGCCCCAAAGCACTGGACAGCACCAGCGACATTAGGGGAAATGCCCATTACTGGCACATCATTTGAAAGAGTGGCTCTGGTTATAGTCGGACCTCTCAACCGTACGAAGAGAAGGAACTGCTATATACTTACACTTGTGGACACTTGCTCGATGTGGGCCGAAGCAGTGTCTATGCCATCAAGCGATTCAAAGCATGTAGCTGAAGCTTTGCTAGGCATATTTACTCGGTTAGGATTTCCACTTAGGATTCTAACTGATAATGGATCACAGTTCAGAGGAAAGCTAATGGAAGAAGTGTTCAGTCTCTTCCATTCTCGACAGATTCACACGTCTCCATATCACCCTGCGTCGAATGGGACAGTGGAACGATTTAACGGTACCCTTATTTCTATCTGGAGAAAATTAGCTCATGATAAACCGGAGACATTTGCGTACAGAGAAGTAAAGTACCCCATCACTCAACTGGGATTGCACCAGCAACATTGTTGTTTGGAAGCTTTGCTTGGCATATTTACTCGGTTAGGATTTCCACTTAGGATTCTAACTGATAATGGATCACAGTTCAGAGGAAAGCTAATGGAAGAAGTGTTCAGTCTCTTCCATTCTCGACAGATTCACACGTCTCCATATCACCCTGCGTCGAATGGGACAGTGGAACGATTTAACGGTACCCTTATTTCTATCTTGAGAAAATTAGCTCATGAGAAACCGGAGACATTTGCGTACAAAGAAGTAAAGTACCCCATCACTCAACTGGGATTGCACCAGCAACATTGTTGTTTAGACGACCAATCAAGGGACCACTTGAAGCTTTACTTCGTACTTGGACCGATGATCAAGTTGATGAGACAGTTGTGACTGCATCCACCTATGTGGCTTAGTTAAAACAACGTCTACAACATAGTTGGAAGTTAGCGACAGACAATCTACGGCAAGCTCGACGTAGAATTGCCAGCTACTACAACAAGAACGCGAAGGATCGAGAATTGGAGGTGGGAGAAAAAGAGCTGTTACTTCTCCCAACTAGTCAGAATAAGTTGCAGATCGGCTGGAAAGGACCTTATGAAGTGACTGAGAAGATTTCTCGCACTAACTATAGGATATCCATCAGAGGGAGTTGAGTTAAAGTGCTAATTAGACCAAATACATTAGTTACTACAGAAGAGTGGAGCCAAGTGTGGCCGGAAAACTACAAGTATTTCAGATTTTACCAGGGAAAATTCCCCTTATCGGAGTACTGTGAACTTCCGGGGCTCCACTGGCCCTCTGTGAAGAAACTTCAAATATTGATCACTATCCTCCCCTAGGGATTCTTAACGAGCCATTTTCAAGTTTCTCTAACAGTTGGCTATTAGAATTTGGGGATCCCATCCTCATTTCTTTTTAACTTACCACAAGTTCTAAGGACACAGGCCTGGTCGACAAGGACTTTTATTTTGGCAGTAAGCTTACTGTTCTCCCAGACTCTTTTTGCTAACATGTTCATTGTTGTTGCTGCCTTACCAGTCCTGATGTTGATTTCCTGATCTAGGGATAATTTGCTGTTTACCTCTGATCCTAGATGTGTACAATGGTCTACTAATTCCAGTTCGGCGTCGACAATAAATATTGATGGTACCACATGTGCGCCTTGTGACATAATCTGTGTTCTCTTTTTGTTAATTGTTAAACTAAATTCAGAACAAGCATTGGAAAATGCAGATAGTAGATGCTGTAATATTTCCTCAGAGTGGGTTGTAATTGCAGCATCATCTGCAAAAAGCAACTCTCTGATCAGTACCCTCCTAATCCTGGGCGTGGTCTTCAATCTCTGAGCATTGTAGAGGCCGCCATCTGAGCGTGAGTGAATGTATATACCACCAACATGATCACAAAAGGCATATTTCAGCAGAAGTGAAAAGTATATTCCAAAGAGGGTGGGAGCTAGTACACAACCTTGCTTAACTCCACTGCTGATTTCAAACTCTTCTGAAGTTGCACCATCAAACTTGATTATACCCTTCATGCCTATGTGGAACGATTCCACAATGGACAGAAGAGTTGGTGGGCAGCCAATCTTCTCTAGTGCCCTGAACAGACCCTCACGGCTGACCAAATCAAATGCATTTGTGCTATCCATCTGCTGTTTCTTATCAGTGATGATTTTACTAGTCAAGGTTGTCAGTGGTATACTTCCTTTGATAATTGGACCACAGGCTTTCTGTATCCCTTCATACATGTTTCTGATGTTTCCCTTATCACTTACGTTTTGTGTGAACTCACATAACTTGATCCAATAGTCAGTCGCACACTGCCTGGCAGACTTTTGCAATTTTTCCTAGCTTGCTTCAGCTCACTGAGAGTGTTACGCGTTGTTCTTTTCTTGTTTCTTAAGAGAGCTATCTTTTTATCAATCAAGGGCTGCAGTATCTGGCTGTTTGCCGCAAACCAGTCTTGCCTCTTATGATCCACAGTGCCGTTAACCCCTACCGCTGTTTTATAAATAGTTTCCTTAAGTTTACTCCACTTTTCACTTACTGTAAAATTTTCTGATGTGTCAGTGAAGGCATCTTCAAGTTGCTGTTGAAACTCAAAGCACTTTTCAGGATCATGAGTGTTAATAATATTAATCCTGGGGCTAGATTTGTGTTTAGCTGTGTAGATTCTCTTTGGTCTGAGTCTAACCCTTGCAACAACCAAAGAATTATCCGTATCACAGTCAGCACTATGGTAACTTTGAGTTAACGATTTATGGTTCAGATGTTGTCTCCGTGTGATGATGAAGTCCAGCTGATGCCAATGGCCGGATCTCGGATGTTTCCATGTGACCTTATGCAGCTCTTTTGTTTTAAAACAGGAGTTTGTAATACATAGCCAATCAAAAATTGCGCCTTCTCATGTGGATAATTATTTAATTGTATTCATTGTTTGGGCCCCGAAGCAGTTTCCTGCCATGGATCTGTGATGTGACAGCGCTATCAAATTTTGCAGACGGCGCTATCAAATTTTGTAGGCCTAACTTTATAGAGGAAAATGTGACCTTTCTTTCCGTCAAGTTCGCGAATAAACCAGCCAAGGAATGAAACCCATGTTTGACCGCGGTCTTGATATCACTTGCGTAGTTCGCTTTCAAGGTTTCTAGCGCCCCCGCTTATTCACGTTTTAGTGTCATTACCGTCTTAATTTTTAGTTCATGTCTCAATTTATAAAGTATCTCTTCCAGAAAATTATTGTTTATTACTCTGGTGGTCTAACGTGTTGACAACTTTCGCCTCAGGAACTAAATTTGTGTTGCTTCAAAACTTTTTCTACATTAATGAGCCCAGACAAGAACAGACATCACAGCCTAGGGACATTACCATACGCGATCCATCCTTATCCTCAACTAGCAACTAACACACCAATACTAATGGTACCAGCTAAAATCTGATCATGTGTTCCTCTTGCATTTCCTTGAAGAACTGCGTTGGCCTTTTACGAAATGCTACCGGTGCCGGTTGTTCAGAAATCAATAGCAAACGCCATCCACCATGTGCCATGGCGATAAGCGTGGGCGGTCATGATTCGCCATTTCACTCGATCACCAGAGTCGTTGATCACCTCTGTGTTCTTGTCTCGAACAAACCACGTGGCCAAGCCATCCAGGTATTTACTTCTCTGTCTTTCCCATGTTCTCTTTCCCTCGATCTTGCCAGTTGTCACCGAGTTCTCCAATTTATTTCTTCCCATAACATGCCAAAAAATGTTGACTGTCTATGTTTAATTTCTCTAATCAGTTTACGATTTTCTTTTGTTTCTTGAAGGACTTGGTCATTGGTTTTTCTGTATGTTCATGGTAATTTTTGCATTTTCCTCAGAAACCACCATGTGTCCACATCCATCACATGTTTCTCAGCTTGTCTGCTCATTGTCCACGCTTCACATCCATACAAAAGTCGTGAGTCTATGTACCATCTCTACACTCTTTTTCTCGTCACAATTGACATCTTTTTATTGGTCAGTGCGTTTTTAATCTTGCAAAAGGTTTCCTTGCAATGACGTTCTGGTTATAATCTCCACAAGGCATCTCCCATCAGCTGTTATGACTGTTCCGAGATAATTGTATCGATTCACTTGTTTAAGAATATTTCCATTAACTATTTTTTTTTTTTTGGGGGGGGGGGGGGGGGGGGGGTTAATGTCCTTTTTTTTTACAGGTCATCGCTATCAACACCAGCATTTTACTGCTGTTGTTGATGTCTTGGCAAGTTTACGTTCAGTAGTTTGCCATTGCTTTCTAAACGACCGGCTCCAATACCAATTCATTAAAACTCAGCGATACGGGTCTGTTGCCAAATCGCGCGCAGCTGTGTTTCAAACGTGGGTAAGCGGGCTTTCGAATCGCGTCCCTAAGCTTTTCGCCACGGAGTTCGGCACTTGTATATTAAATTGTTGGTATTTCCTTGGTCCTAGTGACGACCATAATCGGTGTCTTCTTACAATTTAATTATAAGCTTGGTTGTCCGCTGTGTGCAACAACCGCCTCTACTAACTGTTGCGGATCCTGCTCATTGTCTGCAATCAATACTGTATCATCCACATATCTAATGTTATTGGTGTTTCGTCTCTCATTGATGATTCCTTTCATATCTTCTACATTTCTGAAAAAATTTTCACTGCACAGGGAAAACAGATCTGGAGACATTACACATCCCTGTCTTACACGTCTCTTAATAGGCTGATATTGACCTACTTCATTATCAATTCTGATGGCAGCTTGTTGTTTCCAATATATGTTTTTTCACAAGTCTAAGGTCGTTCTCAGCAATTTGTGGATCTTCAAGTATCTTTATAATGTTGACATGTCTTACTTTATCGAAAGCATTTGTGTAGTCAATAAAGCAAAGATGTAGATCTGTGTTTACTTCTATAGAACGTTCAATTTCTGTTCTCAGTGGGATTCGGGCGCCTATCAAGGAAGAATTTTAAACCTGAGAGACCATCCTTGTGTCGGATCGAAGTGTACACCCTTGATATGGCCTCACTGTACACTTCGATCCCACACAAGGATGGTCTCTCAGGTTTAAAATTCTTCCTTGATAGGCGCCCGAACCCCACCATTGCCACGTATCCTATTCTACGCCTGGCCGAACTAGTCCTCACTCTCAACTCATTTGAGTTTAATGGCCAGTACTTCAATCAGATCAGTGGGGTTGCAATGGGTACCAAAATGGGCCCTAGCTATGCATGCCTCTTCATGGGCCACCTTGAGCACCAGATATGGCAACTCTACAACGGCAGAGTCCCTGAACTATACAGGCGGTACATTGATGATGGTGTTGGCGTCACCTGTATGCCATTAGCGGATCTCGAAACATTCATAGACTTCTTCTCCAACTTTCATCTAACTATCAAACTCACTTCTCATATTTCTTCGACGTCCGTCAACTTCTTAGACCTTACGGTTTCCATTGGGACCCATGGTCTCACCACGACGGTCTACTACAAACCGACTGACTCCCACGCCTTTCTACTCTACACCTCTTCTCACCCTCCGTCCTGTAAAGACGCAATTCCTTATTCTCAACTTCTGCGTCTTCGAGACTATGCCAAGATGATGAGGATTTTCACCACAGGGCCCAGGAGATGTTGAACTTCTTCAGACTCCGTGGCTATCCTGATCATGTCCTATCGTCAGCCTTCCGCCAGGCTCTACCTATTAGCCGCGCAGAGGGTCTCACCTCTGCACCTAAACCAAAAAACCTTCGACCGGTACTCTCTCTCTCTCTCTCTCTCTCTCTCTCTCTCTCTCTCTCTCTCTCTCTCTCTCTCTCTCTCTCTCTCTCTCTCTCACCTACCATCCGCACAATATTTCAGTCAAAACTATCCTCTTTCGACATCTGTCTATCCTTCAAGCTGATCACACTACCAGCGCGATATTTTCAGAGAAACCACTAGTGGCTTACAGACGTGACCGCAACCACAAAGATGTACTCGTCCATAATAGAATACAGGGCTCTCCACCATCACAATTAGGTACTAAGGCTTTCCTAAGACCTCGTTGCAAAACCTGCCCATATGTGGTCCACACCGCAGTGGTGCTATTCCCTAAAAGCAGTTTATGCATCAAGGAAGAATTTTCCTGCACCAGTCGCAACATAATTTATGCCATCACATGCAAACGGTGTGATATGAAGTATATTGAGGAGATTGGCCTAAAGCTAGCTGACAGATTCCGCCAACATCTGATGGGCATCCACACTAACGCCCCCAAGCCTGTCTCCACCCATTTCAACAGCGCCAACCATCAAGGTGCTTCCGATGTCCAGGTCACTGCCATCCAGTCTTGCTCCTCTGGCGCTCAACATCACAAAAATATAGAAAACCGGCTCATATTCTATATGGGGTGCCTAACACCACACGGCCTCAACACCCAACATAGTTTCATCTAATCGTAGTCATTTTCCCTCCCCTCCCCACTCTCTTGCTTCCACACCCTCCTAGGTATCACCCTCTCCCAGTCTCTAACTAGCCCCTTTCTCTACTAAAATTATCTTCTACCCTGACTCCCTCGGCCCGATTCCAAGTGACCGAACCAGTAGTTACTTGGGGCATCCCGTATTACCACCCTTGGCACTCCTTTCGTACGTAATATAGTGTGCACCCGTAAAGAAATCACTACTCCCCCGGACCCAATAATCCACCAACAAGTTAGCAACTACATTGTATATGCGGTTGTGGGTGCATGCGCATATACACAAGTACATATGTGTATGTGTTTGTATGTGCACAGATATATATGTATCTCTCCCTCTATCTCTCTCTCCCTCTCAAAATAATCTTACACTAACCCCCCCCCCCCCTCTCTCTCTCTCTCTCTCTCTCTCTCTCTCTCTCTCTCTCTCTCTAGCTCTCTTAACAATCTTGCTTCTCTTTTTCTACCTATGCCATGTGTATTTCTGGTGGTCGGATCTTATACAGCCCCAATAACACAAGCACTGGGTGATTTGATCCTAAAATACGTTGTATAACAATCAACCTTACTGACTCTATTTCATAGGGAACAGTATGAGTGAAGCCTTGTATTTGTAGACCGATCGACTCCGCATACCTCATGTGGTATGTCGCAGGCACTTTTCTAACCTCTCTCTCTCTCTCTCTCTCTCTCTCTCTCTCTCTCTCTCTCTCTCTCTCTCTCTCTCTCTCTCTCTCTCTCTCTCTCTCCAAACAATCTTGCTTCCCGGTGCCTACCTATGCCATGTGTATTGCTGGAGGTCGGATCTTATACAACCCCAATAACACAAGCACTGGGTGATTTGATCCTAAAATACGTTGTATAACAACAAACCTTACTGACTCTATTTCATAGGGAACAGTATGAGTGAAGCCTCGTATTTGTAGACCGTCCTACTCCGCATACCCCACGAGGCACATCACAGGAACAATACCCACCTCCCTCTCTCGTTCCCTCCCTCCACCTCTCTCTCTCTCTCTCTCTCTCTCTCTCTCTCTCTCTCTCTCTTCTTATATATACCTTGCACATGCCCATGAACACTAGTGTATGAATGTCTGTTGAGCGGTGTATATGTATGTATGTGCGCTCACGCATATCAGTCAGCCCAGACTTTATGACTTGCCCCAAAATAACATATATGAGTGAATAATGTGGTTTTGGTTAGTACCACCATCATGCTTGCGCCCACTCATGCTTCGTTAGTACATCCACTGAGATTGCTCAGATACCCTTATCAGACCGGTTGCCGTCCTACCCTCCTGCCTCCGTTCCCCCCTTCGTTCAATGTGCTAACTGAACCCTAACACCTATCAACCCGTCATCATCCTCCATCTCACTCCGTCTGTTGGGTATAAAAAGAATACATTGGAGATATTCTGAGTTACTCACAGATCGCATCTGTGGGGTAAGTATAAAATTTTTTTTTTCAATTCTCATTTTCTCTTCATTGGTTTAATTTTTTCATCCTTTTGTTCTTCTCGTCAACTTTTGATGTAGTCACAGGAGATCTCCTAACTATATGTTGTGTTTGTGAACGTGTTTGTTTGCTGATGAAAGCTAATCGCTGCAACGTCCTGTATTTGTTGTAAATCTGTTATGTAAAGCTGCACTACTTTGTGTCATTTTATATTGTTTCTTTTTATAAAATAGTATGGGTGCCGGTCGTTCAGAAAGCAGTGGCAAACTACTGAACGTATACTTGCCCAGTGATTACGAACGGCCAAAAAATACTGGAGTTGACTGCTATGTTCTTTAAAGGATATGCAACAATTTTTTTTATGTTAAAAGGTCTGTCGATTAACTTTACCAATACAAACATGGCTGACACAGGCCAATATCCTTTAACATATTTTGCTGTTTGCTGTTCCAAGATAATTGCTACACCTTTTTGCTGTTCTTCTCCCCAAGAATAAATAATTTAAAAATCCTTCCCTGACTTAATCATTAGCCTTTTCCATCTCGTCTCGCACATTCCTAATATATTAATCGTCTCTCTTTCCATTTCTTGTTTGATGTTATCAGATTTTCCGTCGTCGCTTAACGTCCGAACATTCCATGGATGCTAATTTCTGTGACCCTGACCTTTTCTTGTGATGATCTGTATTTAGGCGAATCATGATAAACTATGCAACTTTAAAGAAAGCAGTTTGCTGTTGCTTTCCTTCCTGGCAATGACAATACTGACCGGTGACCGTAGCCACTGTCTAGTTAAAGAGATATTCTGCTTAACGTCGCGAAACTTGTGACCATAACTAACAACTATCTGTCGGCTGTCCTCAAAATTTCATCCACCACATGCCTTCCGATGTTTTTTGTCAACAACTTCTGAAAGCGAATACGAAATAACAGAACATTCTCCATAGAAAAACACTAAAACAGCGTCATCTGAACAATCACTATTACGTCGTCGTGATTATTTTGTTTTTAGCAAACTACTGAACGTAAACTTGCCAAGAGATCACAAACAGCAGAAAAATACTAGGGTTAATTGTGACGTCCTCTAAAAAATTTGCAACTAATTAACTAATTAACTTTTATATATATATATACAAACGAGAGTGCACACACACACACACACACACACACACACACACACACACACATATATATATATATATATATATATATATATATATATATATATATATATATATATATATATATTGGAAGTACCGGCTCCGTGGCCGAGGAGTTAGCAGCTTTCTCCGCTAACTCCGAATACTCTCGTCACGTGACGCGACGAGAATTAGCAGTGGTTCGAATCGCAAAAGTGACTTATGAGAGTATGGAGCCTGTCGCTCAGAAAGTCGTGGCGTGATGATGAGCGTAATCTAGCCTAGGAATCAACATACAGCTGAAAGATGCTGGTGTTGACCGCAATATCCTGAAACAGGATGGAAACGCGGAAAAAAAAAAAAAAATATTGGAAGTATGATCGCAGAAGATGGCAGATTGGACAGAGAAATCGAAATCAGATGTTAAAAAGCTAGTACAATTACACATCAACTATCACCTTTACTGAAACATTCAAATATACCCATGTCCGCAAAACGACAGATAATAAACAGTATTTTCATGCTTTTGTAATAAATAAAATAGGCCTTCTCAGCCAACAACAAACAACAACATAATTTGCTAATAAACATCATCATCATCATCATCATCATCATCATCATCAAGAGCCCTGCCAGGTGGCGTAGGCTTTGTTTACTTCTACAGAAAATTTAATTAATGTTCTCAGCATATTTACTGTACCCCCGCCTTCGACAAACCCACATTGTCTTCTATTTCGGGTTATATTTTCTTCCTAACTCTTTGCATGATAATTCTTAGCAAAATCTTCGTGATGTGGCTTATTATACTAATTGTTCGATGTTGATTACATTCCGAGGCTCCTGATTTCTTTGGAATTGCAATAAATATCATTATCATCATCATCATCATCATCATCCTCATCATCATCATCATCAAGTGCCATGCCGGCTGAAGTATGCGTTAATGACTTTCCACAGATCTCGGTCTGTGGTGTTCTGGATCAACTCTGCTGATGATATTCCTCAATGCCACCGTCTCAATCCGTCCAGCATCATTTCTCTTGATCTGCCTCTGCCTTGCTTCTCCTCGATCTTTCCAGTTGTCCCGATGTTCTCCGATGACTCTCTTCTCATCACATGACCAAAGAAAGCTGTTTGTCTCTTTTTTTATTGTTGTATATAGTGGTCTAGTGTCATTAGCCTCTTTCAGGCAATCGTCTGGCAGTACAAGGAATTCGCAACATTAGTCTGAAAAACCACATCTCTGTTGTTTCTAAGTTCTTCCTTATTTGTTCATTTACACTCCAAGATTCACTGCCAAACAGCAAAACTGGTTCTATATAGCATTTCTGCACACTATTTCTTACTTTCATTGATAGTGATATATTGCAATAGCATAAGATATTCTTCATTTTCTGAAATGATACTTATTCAACTGTTTTCTTGTTTTAAAATTGAAGCTGACCTCTCAGAATCAAACACACTGAAGAAAATAGTACTACCTGTTTTTGATCGCACCGTTTGCCGACGCAGCATATACAAAGATGGGCGAATTAAACCCAAAATGCTGTGCGCGGGCAGACGTGATGGAGATTCCAACGCCTGTTTAGGAGACACTGGGGCACCTGCTACTTACGTTGATATTGCAGGTAAGAGATCAATTCTCCCCTTAGCAGACATTTCATATAGACAGGAGACCAATTCTCCCTCTAACAGATATTTCACAGAGTTAGATCTATTTTACTTCTAGTAGACATTTTAAGGATGTGAGGCATGTATTCTCCCTATAGAAGACATTTCATGGAAACGTTTACATATTCTCCCTCTAGCAAGCATTTCATGGAAACTGTTACACATAGACACATAGTCTACCTCTAGCAGACATTTCATTGGACTGTTACATGTATTCTACCTCTAGCAGACATTTCATGGACACTGTTACATATATTCTACCTCAAGCAGACATTTCCTTGACACTGTTACACATAGTCTACCTCTAGCAGACATTTCCTTGACACTGTTACACATAGTCTACCTCTAGCAGACATTTCCTTGACACTGTTACACATAGTCTACCTCTAGCAGACATTTCCTTGACACTGTTACACATAGTCTACCTCTAGCAGACATTTCCTTGACACTGTTACATATTCTACCTCTAGCAGACATTTCAAGGACACTGTTACACATATTCTACCTCTAGCAGACATTTCATGGACACTGTTACACATATTCTACCTCTAGCAGACATTTCCTTGACACTGTTACACATATTCTACCTCTAGCAGACATTTCCTTGACATTGTTACACATAGTCTACCCATAGCAGACATTTAATGGACACTGTTACACATAGTCTACCTCTAGCAGACATTTCGTTGACATTGTTACACATAGTCTACCCATAGCAGACATTTAATGGACACTGTTACACATAGTCTACCTCTAGCAGACATTTCCTTGACATTGTTACACATAGTCTACCCATAGCAGACATTTAATGGACACTGTTACACATAGTCTACCTCTAGCAGACATTTCCTTGACATTGTTACACATAGTCTACCCATAGCAGACATTTAATGGACACTGTTACACATAGTCTACCTCTAGCAGACATTTCCTTGACACTGTTACACATAGTCTACCTCTAGCAGACATTTCCTTGACACTGTTACACATATTCTACTTCTAGCAGACATTTCCTTGACACTGTTACACATAGTCTACCTCTAGCAGACATTTCATGGACACTGTTACACATATACTACCTCTAGCAGACATTTCCTTGACACTGTTACACATAGTCTACCTCTAGCAGACATTTCATGGACACTGTTACACATATACTACCTCTAGCAGACATTTCCTTGACACTGTTACACATAGTCTACCTCTAGCAGACATTTCATGGACACTGTTACACATATTCTACCTCTAGCAGACATTTCCTTGACACTGTTACACATAGACTACCTCTAGCAGACATTTCCTTGACACTGTTACACATAGTCTACCTCTAGCAGACATTTCATGGACACTGTTACACATATTCTACTTCTAGCAGACATTTCATGGACACTGTTACACATATACTACCTCTAGCAGACATTTCAGTCGGTCTCCCTGGTCTAGAAGTTACACGACTTTCTCCGTAATCCCGTATATTCTCGTGAGTAACGTGACTACTGAGCGTAATCTTGCCAAGAAATCAACAATAAGCTCAAAGATACTAATGTTGACCGCGATGTCCTGTAGAGGATATGCGGGGAAGAGCAGATATGTCATGGAAACCTTTACACATATTCTACCTTTTGCAGACATTTCATGGAAACTGTTGCATATATTCTTCTTCTAGCAGACATTTCATGGATGCAAAACATATATTCTTCCTCTAGCAAACAATGGAAACTGTTACACATATTCTACCTCTAGTAGACATTTAATTAAAACCCTTACAAAAATTCTACCACATCGGACATTTCATGGACACTGTTACATGTATTCTCCCTCTAGCAGACATTTCATGGACACTGTTACATGTATTCTCCCTCTAGAAGACATTTCATGGATGTGAAACATAGATTCTCCCTCTAGCAGACATTTCATGGATGTGAAACATAAATTCTCAATCTAGCAGACATGTCATGGAAACTGTTGCATATATTCAACGTCTGGAGTATATGTCATGGAAACGGTTACATATATTTTACCTATAGCAGACATTTCTTGGAGCTGGTACATATATTTTACCTCTAGCATATATTTGATGCAAAACGTTTACATATATTCTACTTCTACCGTATATTTCATGAAAACTGTTTACATATATTCTACCTCTAGCTGATATTTCATGAAAACTGTTACATATATTCTACCTCTAGCTGATATTTCATGAAAACTGTTACATATATTTTACTTCTAGGGTATATTTCATGAAAACCGTTACATATATTCTATCTCTAGCAGAAATTTCAAGGTAGCTGGTATATATATTCTACCTCTAGCGTATATTTCATGGAAACATATATTCTAAATCTAGCTTACGATCGTGATCCAACCTTTTTCGAGAACTAGACATACCGTATACTTCTGCAGTCATGAGTGTGTGTATGTGTGCGTATATGTGCAGCCTTGCGTAATGATGTACGCCACAAATGTGGGTCTTTGGCAGCAGTCTCCCAAGTGTCATGATAAATTCCAACAGCTTTTAGTGAGATCTTCAGAGTGTCTTTAAAGCGTTTCCTCTGGCCGCCTTGGGAGCGTTTACCATAACGCAGCTTGTCATTTAAAAAAAAAAAACAATTCGTTTAGGGAGCCTGTTGTCTGGCATGCGAGTTAAGTGACCAGGCCAGTGAATCTGAGTCTTCATTACGATAGTGTGGATACTGGGCATGGACGCTCTTTCTATGACTTCATGTGTCTGGGATCTTGTCTTGCCGTTTAATCTTCAATAGCTTCCTAAGGCTGACTGTGTTGAAGTGGTTTAATTTTCTAGCGTGTCGCTGATAAAAAGTCCAGGTTTCACAAGCATATAGCAGTGTGGATAATACGACTGCATTGTAGAGTTTCAGCTTTGTTTGCAGGCTTATTCCATTTCTGTCCCACACGTTCTTGTACAGTCTGCACGACATGAAGATTTTGCATTCACTTTGTCATCAATTGTGGCTTGTGACACAGTGCTGTCAAGATAGATGAATTTTTCCACAACGCTTAGTCTATGACCATTCACTTTCATACTAGGCACGGTGTGATTAATCCCTGGAGCTGGCTGGTACATAACTATAGTCTTCTCCAAGTTGATATTGAGCCCAAAGTTGGTACAGGCATATGAGTGACTCAGAATATCTCCGATGTATTCTTTTTATACCCAACCGACGGCGTTAGATGGAGGATGATGGCGGGGTGATGGGTGTTGCGGTTCAGTGAGCATCTAGAAAGGAGGGGGGACGGAGGCAGGGGGGCAGGACGGCTACCAGTGACTAACAGAGGAAGAGTGTGCGCAAGCATGATGTTAGTACTAACGATGGTATGAACACATTTTTTTTCAATTCTCATTTTTTTCAAATCTCATTTTCTCTTCATTGATGTAATTGTTTTCATCCTTTTGTTCTTCTCGTCCTGTCGCCACCTTTTGATGTAGTCACAGGAGATCTCCTTGACTATATGTTGTGTTTGTGAATGTTTTTGTGTGCTGATGAAGGCTAATCGCCGCAGCGTCCTGTATGTGTCGTAAATCTGTTATGTAAAGCTGCACTACTTTGTGTCATTTTATATTGTTTTCATTACCCTCCATAACGTTTTGCAGGTAAACGCCGTCTTGCCCGTTGAATCATCAATTATTTCTTTCGCGCAGTCTGCCGAATCCTGTCTTCACATGGCACTATTACCCTACACACAAAACACACACCTGCTGGTACTATTACCATATACACAAAACACACACAGACACACGCATGACAAAGATATAATAAACTTCTGACAGACAAAAGTTCATCCATTCTGTCCTGTTCTGTCTGGAAATGATCACCTCATTCTGCATTGATGGTTGATGATACCCATGATGTTCATGTGGTTATGGTGGTCTTTTGTTCATTGTGTAAGTTGACGCATTGCAGGTGTTAATATCCTGGCGGGTATCGTCGCTATAACATCTGATTGTGAGGAGCCTCAGAACCCGGTCATATTAACAGGTATTCCGCAATATATGGACTGGATAATGTCTGACATTAACCTATACATCACTGAGGCAGAGAGAGTCATGCCAAGAAGAGATGTCTAGTAGGGTTGAACCTAGCTCGTCTGCAGCAGTTTTTAGTGCTTGCTGGAAGTAATGATGTATATTTTAGAGCTGAAACTGTTGCCTTCGTTGAAGCTAATGCACTATGTTTTAGAACTTAATCTATTGCCTTTTTTAAAAGGAATGCTATATACCTTAGAACCTAAACTGTTGCCTTTGTTGAAAGTAATGCTATTTATTTCAGAACTTAAATTATTGTCTTTTTTGGAAGCAATGCTATATATTTTAGAACTTAAACTGTTGTCTTTGTTTGGAAGTAATTATATTTATTTTAGAACCTAAACTGTTGATTTTGTTGAAAGTAATGCAGTGAATTAGAGCTTAAACTGTTACCTTTGGTGGAAGTAATGAAATTAATTAATATTTAACCGTTTGTATTTGTTGCTATGAGTTAACCCGTAAACTGATGTTTTTGTTGGGAAAAGAAGGATGATATGATGCTTAAATTGATTGCTGTCTTTATTATAAGTACTTGTAATGCTATGAATTAATACTTATCATTTGTCTTTGTGGGAAGAAGGGCCATGAATTAGTAGTGAAACCTTAGTATTTGATGGCAATAATGGTATCAATTAATAGCAAAACGTTAATGTTTGATTGAAGTAATGTTATCAATTGCTAGTTACATTTTATTGTTTGATGCAAGTAGTGTTATCAATAAAGACTTAATTTTTAGTGTTTGATGTAATTAATGCTATCAATTAGTAATTTAACTTCAATGCTTGATAGAAGTAATGCTATTAGTTATATATTTACATTGAAGAGTCACAACGGACATGAATGAAAACCACACGAAAAGAAATTCACAGCTGTTTAATACTTAAACGTTAAAGATGGATAGAAGTAATGATATCAATTAGTACTCAAATATTAGTGTCTGACAACATTTAGTTTTTACATTTTAAAGCTGGATAAAATAAATGTCATCAATTAGGACTTAAATATTAGTCTTTCATGGAAGTAATACAATGATTATTGTCGTCACTAGGAAGAAGGAAATACCACAATGTAATATACAAGTGAATGGGAATATTCTGAAACAACAAGCATCATATTGCTTGTGGCTTTTGTATTTAAATATAATTGATTACTCATTGTGTCATGTCTGATAGAAGTAATTATTTCAATTAGTCATGAAACTTTAGCGCTGGGTGGAAGTAATACGCAATATTAGTTCTTTGAAATGTATGAGGTTAATTACTATACAATATACTATTTGATGCAGGTCTCCGTGGCTAAGAGCTTGCGGATCCGATTCGTAAGCCCGTTTACCTAAGTTCGAAACACAACTGCGACCCATTTGGCAGCAGACTGCGTTGCGCTGGGTTTTAACGTATTGATAAGGAAGCCGGTCGGTCAGAAAGCAATCGCAAACTACTGAAAGTAAACTTACCAAGACATCAACAACAGCAGTAAAATGCTGGTGTTGACAGCGATGTGCTGTAAATAGGGTATGAAAAAAAAATATATTATTTGATAAACCGATCTTGACATTAAATCTCTCTTCTGAATGTTAAACAGTTTCAGGTTTGGTCCACTAGAATAAACTGCAGTACAGAAACCGTGACTGATTGTTATGACTCTGTTTTGTGGTGTGGGCGTATGTGTATGCGTATGTATGTATGTGATAAGTGAAGGGTAAATCTGATGTAATAACGCTTATGTTGACCATGAACATATCTGTTGATCATGAACACATTTGTTGATCATGAATACATGTGTTGACCATGAACACATCTCAGTGTATGGACGTAGATAATGCCTCTGATAAGTGCTCCGCCTTCACGTTTCTAGGCCTCGACATATGAGGTGCAGTAGCCAGTTCCCTTCATCGTCGCCCGGAATTTCCCAGAATGTTATGAAAATTCCGATTCCGATTCCATTTCAAAAACAAAAATTCCAAATTCGTCCTCGTCTAACCTGCTTCATCAGCTGTGGTTATAATTGAGGATCGTGGTTTTTGTGGGTTTATTTACCCTAATTCTTGTCTTGTGAGTCCTTTCTCGGACTGGTTATGCATCGTTTGTGTCTGTGACGTCAGCAGTGGTCGGCGGCTATCCTTTGTGCTCTTCTGTTGTTGTGGTTTTCTTTGTTTGTGTAGGCTCCTGGCTCGTCTGGCTTGACTGGCTGCAGTCCTTATAAGGACTTTTCGTTATCCCACTCCAGCTGGGGGATCGGTCGGCGGCCGTCCTTAGTGCTTGTTTCCTCTTGTTGTTTCCTTTTTTGGCGCAGGCTCCTGGCTTGAGTGATTGCAGTCCTTAAAAGGACTTTTTATTTAGTACTTTTGCCTCCTGTTCTGTGTAATGCCCCTAGAAGCTTTTCGATGTTATTTAAATCCTTGCGCTTTCTTTCACTTTCGTGTGTAAGTTTTTGCTGTTTTTCGATTGCTTCCTCTGTGGTCAGCCATGGGAAGATCTCTCCGTCTTCTATGTAGTACTCGAAGTCGGCATCGACGTCATAGTGTAATTCCGGGTATTCTGTCGGTTTCCCCCTGAGTTTCTTGGGCTTCTTTCCTTTTGCTTCCTGTCTCCTTATGTATTCCTCGTGTCTGAGTTCCTCTTGTTCTGCTCGTTTCTTTCCTTCTTCTATGTACACCTCCATTTCCTCCCGGGTAGGTTCCCCTCCAATCCACGGTATGCCGTCGGAAGGTACCTTATCTTGTCTTTCTTCGGCTGTCTGGTGGGATGTTGGTTTCCCCTTGGATGGTTTGGGCGTCGAGGTTCGGCTGCTGGTTTTATCTTGCGTCTCCGGGTCGGTTTTTTGTTGTGTTTCTTGCTGTTTCTTTGTGGTCACTTGCCTGACTTCTGTTGATTTGTGTTGAGTTGATTTCATTTCAGCTTTTAGTCGCTCACTCTCCACTTTTATAGTGCGTAGCATTTCTTCGTTTTCCTGCTTCAATGCGGTCATCTGTTCCACTTCTCGCTTGATGTTTTCATGGAACTCCTTTATTTCCGCCAGTAGATTCTCGTTGTCGCTGGTCGGATTAGGCGTCAGCAATGACTTGACTTGTTTCTTCAACTCGTCTATCTGCTTTTGAAGTTGATCTCTTTCAGCTTGTGCTATACCCGTGGCTGTCTCGCCCCTCTGCATTGCTTCCTTGAATGGTGTCTTTGTGATGATGGCGATCTTTAAGACGTCTCTGTGTCTCTGCAGGTACGGACAGCCCAGGTATCTTGCTCCGTGTTTGCCCAGACAGTTGGCGCACTTTCTTCTGTTGTTAGGAGCTCGGAAGTCCGTGTCCAGCTTGGCCAGCGGACACTCCTTGAAGGCGTGGTGATCGGCGCAGTATCGACAGATTTCCGTCTTACTGCGACACGTTGCTCTGCTGTGGCCGGCCCTCTGGCATTTTGAACATTGCGTGATTCTTGGTATGAATCTCTCTGGTTGCTGCAGTCTCTTGTTGAGTGATGCTGTGGTCGGCATTTCGCTGCCCTCCGATGTCACCACTGCCAGGGTTGTAGGTATCTTGGAGTAAGTGAGAAGCCGCTCCGCCTTCAAGACTCGGATGTGAAGATTCTCTTCACGTAGCTGCTTCAGGATTTCTTCATCTGTCAGCTCCACAGGAATCCGCTTGACAACCCATCGGACTGTTTTCGAGTCGGTATTCCCGACTCTGGTGTCTTTCTCTTCCTTCTCTGCTGTCTTAGTTCTTGACTGTGTTGGGCTGTCAATCTTCTCCCTCGTAGTAGCTTCAGTAATAGCTGTAGTATCAGGCTGTTTGATGCAGCTAGCAGGTGGGCTCTCGACGTTCTTCTTCTTGTTGTCGGCTCCCACGCTGCACATCTTGTCAACAGCGTGTTTCTTGTTGTTGGTCTTTCCACGTGACATTTTCCCGCTGATCAGGCTTCTTGACAGAATAATGCGACTTGACTTGTTAGCGCTCGCAGTGCGAATGACACGACGACCATGCATGTTATGAAAATGTTCTTGGGTTCTTTTATATACGACTAGGTCGACCCCAAGGCTGTAGAGACCTCACATTGGTATTCCCAAGATTATCTAGTCCGTTCTGTAGATTGAAGCCAGTTGACTTTCTTGAGGGATGAAAGCTCTTAACACTAGGTCACCGATACTCCTAATGTATGAAAACACGACGAACAATAATGTATGTGAAGAGTCCTTAACTTGGCGTTAGGTAAATAAATTGTTCGTTAAGGTTCCATAACTTGGCGTCAGATAGCAAAATGTATGCAAAGGTTTCTTAACTTGGCGTCAGTTAACCAAATTGTATGTAAAGCTTCCTTAACTTGGCATCAGATAACAAGATGTATGTGAAGGTTCCTTAATTTAGCGTCTGATAGCCAAAATGTTTGCGAATGTTCCGTAACTTAGGGTCTGATAGCCAAAGTGTAAAGGTTCCTTAACTTGGAGTCGGATAGCCAAATTGTATGTGAAGAGTTCTTAAAATGACGTCAAGTAACCAAAATGCATATGAAGAGTTCTTAACTTGGCATCAGGTGTAAATAGGTGTACATAACATTTATAAAAGTTCCTGAACTTATCGTCAGATAGGCAAATTGCATATGAAGAGTTCTTTGTTTGGCATCAGATAACCACATTGTCATGACCTACTCAAATCCGTCCTTCAGCTGTCGGGACGAAAACTCCCTGGTTATACTACTATCCTCTGTCCGGTCCCAAACATGGAGGTTAGGCATTGAACCATTTAAGGCCTCTGGAGTGTTTAAGCTCGTGGCTACCGTTTGCATTCGCATTTTCCTCATGTTGGAACGGAAGTGTATGGTTCTGTCGTCCTGCTACTGAGCTGAGTGCGTGGCGCGACACTGTGAGCTGTGAATTTCGTGTGAAAGGCTTTTACATCTGCCCGAGGTTGTTTGGAGCGTGAACTGCATATTCGGAGCAATGGCGCCTGGCTGTGTCGCAGAATTGACCAGTTTTTTTTGTTTTTTTTGTTTTTTTGTGTGTGCCTGATGTAGAATTTTGTGGCTCCTGGTCTTCTAGGGACTGCCGCTTCCATCGACGATGAACAGTATTTTCTTGGATGACTTTTGTGTTGGCATTCTTGCGGCGGCATTATGTTCAGTGAAATGCTTTTACATCTGTCCGCGGTTGTTTGTGGCGTGCACTCACTGCATGTTCTGAAAAAAAAAGAATGGCGTAGCAGGCTCAGGGTTGCCACTTTTCTTTGACAGAAAACATCTAGAAACGGAACAAACAACATCTAGAAACGGAACAAACAACATTTAGGAATATCTAGGTTGTGTAGATGAACATCTAGAACAACATCCGGATGGGAAAATGCTGCCATGAAAGATGAACTGTGTGTTTCGTGGAAGACTTTTGTGTTGACATTCTGGCGGCGGTATTATGCATAGTGTACCTGTTGGGCTGTTGGTTGACGAGCCTTTCCACTTTTTACATGGATCAATGTATGGAGGTTTAACCACAATTATAAGATGAGCATTTTGTGTGATATTTACTAGCACAGGAACGGAGCATAATGGGGCCGACCTGTTGTTGTCAAGTTGGAACCGCGACTAACTAACTAACTAACTAACTAACTAACTAACTAACCAACCAACTAATCAACTAACTAACTAACCAACCAACCAACTAACCAACTAACTAACTAACTAACTAACTAACTAACTGTCTGACTGACTGACTGACTGACTGACTGACTGACTGACTGACTGACTGACTGACTGACTGACTAACTACTACCCTCTAGCCAACACGTTACATTACTTTTAGTTATATTATGAAATAGAATGCCACAGTGGTAACAATTATAAGGTGTATTTTTAAATACCGTGGGAGTTTTGAATATATTGCCGTTCCAAGTTGTATATTCACTCTCTGTGGAGTTCATGCAACATAAAGGGTAAATACAAAACTTGAAACGGCAATATTTTCAAAAATCCCACAGTTATTAAAAATACACCCTATAGTATATTGAATCATATCACACGGATTTAGTAATCATGATCGATACAAAGAGGAAGAAAATGGATATTTAACTGATTCAGTGCTGATATATAATAAATCATCACATATGACCTCCCATTATAAGAGAGATAAGAACGACACATCGGCATACTGGTGTCATCGTGTCATTTGATTCGTTTCGTGGTACCATCAATTATTGTAATGCCCAATGAATGGAAATTCACATCTCAATACTTAAAAATTAGCATCTGTAAAAACAGAGGCTTTGATTATAAGCAAAGAAATAAAAAACAACAACGATTCATCTAAAATAACACCGTCTGAAACAAGTAAAGAGTTTCAAGTACTTAGGAAGTACAATACCATCAAATGGAAAATCAGAAGACGAGATCGAAAATAGATGCAAAATGGCTAATCAACTCAATGGACAAACGGCACCAATACTAAAGAACAAAGATGTATCAACAGATAATAAGAATGCACTCTACAAAATAATCTTCCTACCAACTCCATGCTACTAATTCCAAATCTGGATAATGACAGAAAAAGAGGGGGGAAAATCACAACAGAAATTAGATGCCTGAGAAGAATACTCAATGTATCAAGAACAAATAAATGACGAAATCAGGACTAAAGTTGGGGATGTAGCAGCGCTAGATTTCATCAGAAAACAGCAAGTTAAATGGTTTGGCCATAAACTACCATAAATTTAACGCTCTACTGTATTTGGACCAAATGGAAGGAGAAGAAGAGGCCGGCCACGTAAACGATGGACAGAGGCAATAGCAGAGTCCGTGGGAATCTCGATACATAAGCCCATACAAGCGCACTCTACCGCTGTTTATGCTCCACTACGATACCGCAAGGTACAAGAGGAACAAGATGAGATGACATGAGAGACAACATTTGTTAATGTGATTATGCCTGGTCTGAACCTACTTCTTGTTTAGCACTGAATCGGTTCAGAAAAGGAATACCTTGCGTCTAAATGAGAGAGAAACAGGTACAAGAAGATAGTCTTTTGTTTAAATGTAGTTGCATTCCTTCACAGAACGTAGCTGTCAACCCCAGCATTTTAGCTGTTCATGATTCCTGGGTAAGGTTTACGTTTAGTAGTTTGCCATTGCTGTCTCAACGACAGGCAGCTATACCGTTTTCGAAAATACCAGCACCACTGTGTTTCGGATATACGGGATTGCGAATCAAGTCCGAAATGAAAATGATGATTACATTATTGTGTGATTGGAATTAAGGACATGATCATCTAGGAAACTAAACAAGCCCTAATTTATTTAATAGTTTTCCTCCGCTCGCTATGTACCCAAGAGTAGTCCATACTACTTCCAGTGTACTGGGCTGATTTTTGCTTGTAGATTAATATTCCCTATTATCAGTGTCCCTCGCCATAAGGCGAACCCACTCCGACTTCAGGGGTACTTCTAATTTACATCCCCAAGTCAAGGGCGGGAAGTCAACATGTTAGTCTAACTGACCGGTGCAGGGATTGAAACCGTTGCCTCAGATTCAGCACACAGGAAATTTAAAAACGAGTGCACGTTTCCATTCGGCCATGCTGACCTCCATTAGAACCTAACGATGTGTGCCGTATCGTTTGCCCATTGTAGCTGTAGAAGGTCATAGCATCACAGGTCATTCCCATTGTAGCTATAGAAGGTCATAGTATCACAGGTCATTCCCATTGTAGCTATAGAAGGTCATAGTATCACAAGGCATTCCAATTGTAGCTATAGAAGGTCATAGCATCACAGGTCATTCCAATTGTAGCTATAGAAGGTTATAGTATCACAGGTCATTCCCATTGTAGTTATAGAAGGTCATTGTATCACATGTCACTTCCATTGTAGTTATAGAAGGTCATAGTATCACAGGTCAAATTCATTGTAGCTATAGAGGGTCATAGTATCTGTCGCATGATTGCGCACTCCGTCTTGTTCACTGCTGCACATCACAATTTCAAAACACACTTCTCACTAAGGGTTTGCACTAGAGAGAATTGGGATGCTAGGAATGTGGCGTCAACAGTATTAATAGCTGTGACACCCAATGATGGACAGATCATGTGGTCTAAGCCCGTTCTGTCCATTGGTTAACCTAGAATAATCGCGTCGCCCGCGAAATATTTTGGGTCCAGCGACGCTAAATTTCGGCACTTGCAGAGCGACCGGCAAAGCATCTAGATGTGGTTTAGGTCTCTGTATGTCCCTCATCCTGATTCAGAAGGAAAGCTTCAGACGAAATTATGCCTGAGTTTGTTTATTTCTGAGTCAGGTAAAGCTTTAAGTATGAGAGTGTGTGTGTGTAAGTTCCGGCACTAATATATATATATATATATATATATATATATATATATATATATATATATATATATATATATATATATATATATATATATATATATATATTTATTTATTTATTCTTCTATTAGAAGATAGAAACCAACTTTCAACCAGTCCCAAAATGGCTACTCTCTGCCAGCACTGATGTAGATATCTGACTCCATCTCTCATTCGTTTCCAGAAGAGTGCTGTACAATCACTATGTCTGAAGCTGTGAAAAGAGGCTCAATTATGCCCAGACTGTTTCCTATTCTTGAGTCTAAATCCCACTGGCTGTCTGACTGCGTTCAGAGCAGGTTTAGTACAAGATAAACTATGATCTGTGTGCTGGGTGTTGCCTTAGTTGCAATCCACAGCGAACCACCAACACACGCGAATGTGAGAAGGAGGAATGAAAGACTCTACCTCTTATCTTATATGTTCGTGGCGTGAAGACAGAATGTGTGTGTAACTGTTTAGCATCCATGACTGGTCCAGCATTTATACTGCTGTGATTTATTCGAACAAGCATTTAGCACTCTGACGAACAACAGTCCAGCTAACAGCCCAACACCGGCACTCAAGTGAACGGAGAAAAGAAGAATGGTGTTAGTTTGAGAGAATGAGTACAATGTGGTGTCTCATCTTTCTTTCACTCTGGATATATATGTGTTATTGAATGAGAGGCAGTGTAAATCCTCATAAGGAACATTTCACATAGACCTCCACATTCATACCAATTATATGTTACTTATATTAACTTTAGAGTGAAATATTTAATGTATGTTTCTTTACATTATTACTTTGATGCAACATGTGGAATGTAGTTTATTAAACCATCACCCTGTTTGACCGAGTAAGTAAAGGACATAATATGCTTTCATGCATAAGCACTTCTAAACTGTCAAGGGGAAATATCACCCCAGTGTCAGAAGAAGTAAGTAAAGGAAATGACAGAAGAGGTGAGAGGGTATAAACAGGAAAGTATCCAGGCAGACTAAAACAATGGTGGCAGCACTGATTGGTAACATGAGTTAATATGTATGAGATGAACAATCATCCTATTCTGTTCCATTACTATGTAGGGATCAGATATGCTGGGTACATCTCATCATTTACTCTCCATCATTCTTTTCTAGCCTTGTCAGTCACTGTGTCTGTGTCCTCTGTGAGAACATCAGCCAACAGGCCACTATGTACAAGTGCAGTAAAAGAAGGCTTGCCCAAGATAATTGCTGATGTCTAATGCCAGTACAAGGAGACACACTGTAGCTCTTAACTTGTAGGTACTTCCTGAATCTGCTACCTTCTGTACCTCATGTCTGTAAACCCTTTTCATTCTTGTCCACTGGAGAATCATCATCCTTTGGCTAAATATAAATGTGTTCACCATGTTTATCCACCTCAGGCGAGGATGGTGGTGTTCGCAGATTGTCATGATCCAGAGGTGCAGAACATTGCCCAATAATGTACAATGGCTGTCAACCTAGAGCAGATCTGTAATATAAAGGTGCAACAGGAATCTGTGACCAGGACCAAGAATATTCAATGAGTCCCCACTGAACTGTGCCCAAACCGGATCTGTGTTTCATGATTGATCTGGTGATTGATATATTTAAAGTGTAGAAACAGTTCTAAGATCATTAGGATCAAGTTTATACCTCAATGCAAATTATTTACAAATATGGCAGACGTTTGGCAACATTTCATCACTGCTATACTTTGATTTTACTCAGTGAAACTTTATACTTGTGAGAACAATCAATAACTTTCAGGAACAGAGAGTAGTCATGGACTCCTCTGATTCATACAGTGTGTAGAGACTGTTTAGACTATTTGTTTTACAAATCCTTGAGAAATGTTCCAGTACCATCTGGGGTATTTATTACAGAAACAATAGCAGGCTAACTGATGGGAAGGCTTAGTGGCCACATGACTGAAGTCATCTCTGAACATGAGAGTTCTTATTTCTAATGTTCAATATGAACATTATCTCAATGTCTTGATGTATTTCATATATGTCATAATGCATCACTGGTTACTTCCACAGGTTTTTATTTTGATTAATAAACCAAATTAACTGTTCCTGCATTCTTCTGTCAAGTCCATTGTGGTGTAGCAAAACATTTTATTATCTATGTGTTTAGTTAGGAAACTACTTCACATAAAGGTAGTATCTGGAACTACAGGTGACTGGGTAAACTCTAATAGACAGCTGAAGTCTGTCCTATTGTAATCTCCCAGGTTCCAGGTTACTCAGAAAAGGGAACTTTACATTTTATTAATTCCTGTGACCATTTCACCTAAAAGGGAAAATGATCATAGGTGGGGGTCTCTCGAGCTAAGTTTCTCTTTTCGGGAAGGAAGATATTGGAGGGAAGAGAGTAACATTCCTGGTGAAACCCCTAGATTTCAAGAGCTATTATGGGTCACTTTGGCATCCAAGAACCCATCCCCTCCAAATGAAATCAGTCCCATCCTCATAGCTTTACTTCATTGTGGGGTAAGTCAGAGTGGGTACTGCTTCCAACACCCAATATGTCACATTTACTGTTAGGCTCGTCTCGGGGTAGAACTCGTGCTTTCTCGTAACCATACTACATGTATTGTTGGTACCACATAGTGGGTTAATTTTGTTCACACCACAACTGCTTGAAATATGTGAATATTTTCTTTCAGGTTTTTGAAGTGAAACAGAACTCTACATTTTTTGCGGAACTTTATTTACAATTTTAAGGACCGCATTTGCAAGGCCACTAGGTGGACTTTGTGTAATTCAAGATTCAGAACCACTGATTAGAAATCACTTTAGGTCTTATGTTACCAGGTGTAGATCAGAGGGGTAAATCAGAATCTTTATTGCCTAGGGAGGTTGACTTCGGGTGTTTGGTGTTTTTCTCTCAATAGTCGAAAACTCCAGATTTCGTGCAAGATTTTCCTGCAACATTACATTGTTGATTTGTTGTTTGTATTTCGCCATTGCATGCTTTGTACCGTTTCAGATACAGGGGTTTTCTTATCTGAATCAGACAGAGGCGACACTTAGTATTTTTTTCAAATATTTGGGAAAGATCTAAAATTTAGCATGGCGGAAACAGCTTTACTACGGAAACAATATGTCGATGTAGGCAAATCATGTGGGTTAAAGGGTCCTGAGCTCGCGAAGTACGTCTCTGACGAATTCGATAGACATGAGCGTTTACAGGCTGAGATAACCCAGAAGGAAAAAGACAGAGAGGCTGAAATAATTCAGAAAGGAAAAAGACAGAGAGGCTGAAATGATTCAGAAAGAGAGAGAAAGCCGGATAGCTTTAGAGTTGGAGGAAAGAAAGCTGCAGGCTGAGATGGAAAATAGAGAAAAGGAAAGACAACATCAGTTGGAGATTAGGCTCATGGATACTGAGTTGGAGAGGAGGAGACTGGAGAGTGGTGTTCCTACCACCCCCTCCATTTCCACACGCAGGCCAACTACAGATATACAGACAGAGGAAAACTACCATCACACTGGAGCGATGGCATTTCCTTTAGAACCATATAATGAGAACGCTGAAGGGATTGATCACTATGTTTCCAGGTTCGAACTTATGTGTTCTACATGTGGGCTTGATGAATCTAAATGGTCGGTGAAACTATCCCAGGGTTTGAGAACTACTGCTTTTGAAATTTTCTCTAGACTTAGTCATGAGGAACGACAGGATTACGGTGTTCTCAAAAGAGCTTTACTAACTCGCTTCGAAGTCGATTCTGATAACTATAAAAGGAAATTCAGATCAGCTAAGAAGGAGCCTGGGGGAAGTTACGGCCAATGGGTTGAAAGATTAAAATCTTACCTGCACAAATGGGCAGATTTGGGGAAGTTTGAAGAAACATTTGAAGGATTCCGAGAGATGATATTGATTGACCAATTAAGGGATAAAATGTCATCAGAACTTCGGGCGTTCTTAACACAGAATGGAGCTGATAGACTTGAGGAAATTATTCTTTTGGCAGAGAGATGGGAGAAATCTCAGAAGGAGGTGGGAAGTAAGAGTCGGATGACCAAAGCTTCTCCCCCAGACCAATCACTCAAGACCAAAGAAAAAGAACACACCAACCCCAATAAGAAGTTGAAGAAATCTGCGAGCACCAGTCAAACTTATATTCAGGCTGCCAAGAAGAGTGGGAAGGACTACTGTACCAATTGCCGGAAGGTAGGACATCACACAAAAGATTGTCGGAAGAAACCTCCTACCCCTCACACAGTTGCATGTCTGACTCACCGGAAGGAACGTAAGGTGAGCACTAGTGAAACGTCCAGTGTGACAACTCATGAAGACACCCACCCCAAAATTCCGGTAGTGGAATCCATCTTGCTAAATGGATACCCCGCCATTTGCTTATATGATACAGGTCTAAATTATGACTGAGTCGTAGCAACATCCTTAGTTCAGCCAGAACAGTTGACTGAGGAAATGATGATTATACATGGACCCTTGAAAAGTTCAGCCAAGATGTCACTACCTGTGGCTCGAGTACATATAGCTTCGCGTTATGTTACTGGAACAATCAAGGCAGCGGTGATGGAAAATCCCATGTACCCAGTCCTGCTCGGTTGTCGTTACGTCTTTCTAGGAGAACCTATACAGCCTGTGATAGTCGCTGCTTTCACGACTAATTCGCAGACAGAAAAGACTCCAGAATCGTCGACTCCGACCAACCCTCGATCAGAGGATTTGAAGAAAGCACAGAGTGCAGACAGCACCTTGTTGCCATGCTTCAACAAACTGCCTAAAGCACATTCACCTCCAAGAAGAGGCGACATGTATATGAAGGGTGGACTTCTATATCGCAAGGCAGGTAAAAGTGGACAAGAATATTCTCAATTAATTGTCCCGTCTACGTATCGTGCTCAACTATTGGATATGGGCCACAACTTATCTTTCAGTGGGCATATGGGAATAAATGCTACTATGCAAAGAATTTCCATGCACTATTTTTGCCCGGAATGAATTCTGACATCACCAGATATGTCAAGTCATGCCCTGAATGCCAAATAGTGACCCCAAGACATAGGACACCCCCTATCCCGCTTGGTGAGATGCCCCTAACTGGATCTCCTTTCGAGAGAGTTGCCGTAGACATTATCGGACCACTCCCCAGGACGAGGTGGAAGAATCGATACATATTAACATTGGTGGACGTCTGTTCAATGTGGGCAGAAAGTATTCCAATGCCATCAAGTGACTCCATGCACATTGCTGAAGCCTTACTTGAGATATTTACTCGGATTGGATTTCCCCTCAAAATCCTAACCGACAATGCATCACAGTTTCGCAGTAAACTCATGGAAGAAGTCTTTCGGCTATTTCATGCTCGCCATATCTATTCATCTCCCCATTTGCCTCAAACGAACGGGAGTGTAGAACGGTGGAACGGTACCCTCATCAGTATTCTGAGAAAGTTAGCTCATGAAAAACCAGAGGATTGGGACACATATATTCATGCTGCATTATTTGCATACCGGGAAGTGCCGCATCACTCTACTGGGATTGCGCCCGCCACACTGTTGTTTGGGAGGCCAATCAAGGGACCCTTGGAAGTATTACTGAGAACATGGACTGATGATCATGCAGATGATACAGTTGTTACTGCATCTGTTTATGTTGCTGAGTTGAAGAAACGTCTACAACATGGTTGGAGACAAGCGAATGTGAATCTGGGTTAAGCTCGACGAAGAATGACTCGCAATTTCAACAAGAAGGCAAAAGATAGAGAGCTGACAGTGGGTGAAAAGGTGCTGCTACTACTTCCAACCAGTCAGAACAAGTTGCAAATTGGATGGAAAGGACCATTTGAGGTGACAGAGAAAATATCTCGTACTCACTACAAAATTTCTGTCAAAGGCAAGTTGAAAGTGTTTCACATAAACCTTTTGAAGAAATGGAATGAAAGGTCCGCAACCTCCGAAACTGCACACCTGATGGCTATGGCTGTTGCTACTGAAGTAGAACAAGGAATTACCATGGGAACAGAATGTACACTGCAAGCCAAAGAGACATTTCAGGATGTGGATATCAATCCCAACCTATCTCCAGATCAACAGAAGCAAATTCGAGATCTT
Source organism: Cepaea hortensis (assembly GCA_963921405.1). Classification (NCBI taxonomy): domain Eukaryota; kingdom Metazoa; phylum Mollusca; class Gastropoda; order Stylommatophora; family Helicidae; genus Cepaea; species Cepaea hortensis. Next base: position 314,034,184 of record OY992876.1, on the reverse strand, counting down.
ATGGCAATGTATGCAGAAATACTTACCGACAAACCAGGTCTTACTAATTTAGTGGGATTTGATATGAAGCTAACAGATGATACACCTGTGCGAGTCAAGACGTACCCAGTTCCTTATGCCAAGCAAAATACTTTGCAGGAAGAGATACAGCAGATGCTCTCATCAGGAATTATATCACAATCTGAATCTCCATACAGTGCTAGTGTGGTGTTGTTGAGAAAACCTAATGGTGAACACAGAATGTGCATCGATTATCGACAGCTCAACGCGATTACTGAATTTCAGGCAGAACCTCTACCCGACCAGAATCAGCTGTTCACTAGTCTCAACACAGCCCAATACTTCACCAGGATTGATCTCAGTAAGGGATATTACCAAATTCCTGTGAAACCGGAAGTCAGACCGTGGTTAGCTTTCAGTACTCCTGGAGGGCACTACGAGTTCAATGTTCTTCCATTTGGATTAAGTAACGCTCCAAGTGTATTTACACGCATGATGAGAAGATTACTTGACCCATTACATCATCCGGCCATCAGCCACTTCATGGATGATATTTTAGTTGCTACTGAAACATTTGAGGAGCATGTCGAAACATTGCATCTATTGTTCAAGCGACTTAAGGAAGCAGGTTTGACAGCAAGACCCAAGAAGTGTCAAATAGGATTTCAACAATTGGACTTCCTAGGCCATAAGGTATCTCAAGGCTTCATAACACCTCAAGAAGGAAATGTGGAGAAACTTCAGAGAGCACCTCGCCCAAGGACCAAAAAGGATGTTCGATCATTCGTCTCCTTATGTGGATTCTATCAAACATACATTAAGGTCTTCAACACACTGGCTGCACCCTTAACGGATCTTACCAAAAAGGGGAATCCAGAGAAAGTCATATGGTCAGCTGATTGTGAGAAGGCTTTTACAGCTCTCAAACAAGCTTTAACAGCCAAACCGATCCTACATCTACCCAACCTCGACCGCTCATTCGTGCTCCGCACAGATGCGAGTAATATTGGAATAGGGGCCACCTTACTCCAGAGGAAAGGAGATGATCACTCAGAGCTATTCCCTGTAGCTTATGCAAGCAGGAAACTGAATGCTTCTGAACGGAACTACTCGGTGATTGAGCGTGAGTGCCTTGGTCTAATCTGGGCTGTGGAAAAGTTTCAGGCATACCTGTATGGTAAACATTTTACAGTGCAATGTGATCACCAACCCTTGATGTTTCTGGCATCGTCACGGAATCTGAACGCAAGACTCATGCGATGGTCGCTGCTGTTGCAACCATACTCATTCCAAATCGAATACGTTCCTGGGAAAATGAACGTAGGCGCCGACTTCTCGAGTCGTTGTCCAGTTCCTGATGAACCATCAACTTCGGATGAAGTGGAAAACCAACAAGAGGGATCACAAAAGGAACCGTGTCAGCTGTGAACGACTGAGACGATAGTTCTCCACAGAGATCAATCTGGAGGGGGGCTCTGTCGCATGATTGCGCACTCCGTCTTGTTCATGCTGCACATCACAATTTCAAAACACACTTCTCACTAAGGGTTTGCACTAGAGAGAATTGGGATGCTAGGAATGTGGCGTCAACAGTATTAATAGCTGTGACACCCAATGATGGACAGATCATGTGGTCTAAGCCCATTCTGTCCATTGGTTAACCTAGAATAATCGCGTCGCCCGCGAAATATTTTGGGTCCATCGACGCTAAATTTCGGCACTTGCAGAGCGACCGGCAAAGCATCTAGATGTGGCTTAGGTCTCTGTATGTCCCTCATCCTGATTCAGAAGGAAAGCTTCAGACGAAATTATGCCTGAGTTTGTTTATTTCTGAGTCAGGTAAAGCTTTAAGTATGAGAGTGTGTGTGTGTGTGTGTGTGTGTGTAAGTTCCGGCACTAATATATATATATATATATATATATATTTATTCTTCTATTAGAAGATAGAAACCAACGTTCAACCAGTCCCAAAATGGCTACTCTCTGCCAGCACTGATGTAGATATCTGACTCCATCTCTCATTCGTTTCCAGAAGAGTGCTGTACACTCACTATGTCTGAAGCTGTGAAAAGAGGCTCAATTATGCCCAGACTGTTTCCTATTCTTGAGTCTAAATCCCACTGGCTGTCTGACTGCGTTCAGAGCAGGTTTAGTACAAGATAAACTATGATCTGTGTGCTGGGTGTTGCCTTAGTTGCAATCCACAGCGAACCACCAACACACGCGAATGTGAGAAGGAGGAATGAAAGACTCTACCTCTTATCTTATATGTTCGTGGCGTGAAGACAGAATGTGTGTGTAACTGTTTAGCATCCATGATTGGTCCAGCATTTATACTGCTGTGATTTATTCGAACAAGCATTTAGCACTCTGACGAACAACAGTCCAGCTAACAGCCCAACACCGGCACTCAAGTGAACGGAGAAAAGAAGAATGGTGTTAGTTTGAGAGAATGAGTACAATGTGGTGTCTCATCTTTCTTTCACTCTGTATATATATGTGTTATTGAATGAGAGGCAGTGTAAATCCTCATAAGGAACATTTCACATAGACCTCCACATTCATACCAATTATATGTTACTTATATTAACTTTAGAGTGAAATATTTAATGTATGTTTCTTTACATTATTACTTTGATGCAACATGTGGAATGTAGTTTATTAAACCATCACCCTGTTTGACCGAGTAAGTAAAGGACATAATATGCTTTCATGCATAAGCACTTCTAAACTGTCAAGGGGAAATATCACCCCAGTGTCAGAAGAAGTAAGTAAAGGAAATGACAGAAGAGGTGAGAGGGTATAAACAGGAAAGTATCCAGGCAGACTAAAACAATGGTGGCAGCACTGATTGGTAACATGAGTTAATATGTATGAGATGAACAATCATCCTATTCTGTTCCATTACTATGTAGGGATCAGATATGCTGGGTACATCTCATCATTTACTCTCCATCATTCTTTTCTAGCCTTGTCAGTCACTGTGTCTGTGTCCTCTGTGAGAACATCAGCCAACAGGCCACTATGTACAAGTGCAGTAAAAGAAGGCTTGCCCAAGATAATTGCTGATGTCTAATGTCAGTACAAGGAGACACACTGTAGCTCTTAACTTGTAGGTACTTCCTGAATCTGCTACCTTCTGTACCTCATGTCTGTAAACCCTTTTCATTCTTGTCCACTGGAGAATCATCATCCTTTGGCTAGATATAAATGTGTTCACCATGTTTATCCACCTCAGGTGAGGATGGCGGTGTTCGCAGATTGTCATGATCCAGAGGTGCAGAACATTGCCCAATAATGTACAATGGCTGTCAACCTAGAGCAGATCTGTAATATAAAGGTGCAACAGGAATCTGTGGCCAGGACCAAGAATATTCAATGAGTCCCCACTGAACTGTGCCCAAACCGGATCTGTGTTTCATGATTGATCTGGTGATTGATATATTTAAAGTGTAGAAACAGTTCTAAGATCATTAGGATCAAGTTTATACCTCAATGCAAATTATTTACAAATATGGCAGAAGTTTGGCAACATTTCATCACTGCTATACTTTGATTTTACTCAGTGAAACTTTATACTTGTGAGAACAATCAATAACTTTCAGGAACAGAGAGTAGTCATGGACTCCTCTGATTCATACAGTGTGTAGAGACTGTTTAGACTATTTGTTTTACAAATCCTTGAGAAATGTTCCAGTACCATCTGGGGTATTTATTACAGAAACAATAGCAGGCTAACTGATGGGAAGGCTTAGTGGCCACATGACTGAAGTCATCTCTGAACATGAGAGTTCTTATTTCTAATGTTCAATATGAACATTATCTCAATGTCTTGATGTATTTCATATATGTCATAATGCATCACTGGTTACTTCCACAGGTTTTTATTTTGATTAATAAACCAAATTAACTGTTCCTGCATTCTTCTGTCAAGTCCATTGTGGTGTAGCAAAACATTTTATTATCTATGTGTTTAGTTAGGAAACTACTTCACATAAAGGTAGTATCTGGAACTACAGGTGACTGGGTAAACTCTAATAGACAGCTGAAGTCTGTCCTATTGTAATCTCCCATTTTATTAATTCCTGTGACCATTTCACCTAAAAGGGAAAATGATCATAGGTGAGGGTCTCTCGAGATAAGTTTCTCTTTTCGGGAAGGAAGATTTTGGAGGGAAGAAAGTAACATTCCTGGGGAAACCCCTAGATTTCAAGAGCTATTATGGGTCACTTTGGCATCCAAGAACCCATCCCCCCCAAATGAAATCAGTCCCATCCTCATAGCTTTACTTCATTGTGGGGTAAGTCAGAGTGGGTACTGCTTCCAACACCCAATATGTCACAGTATCACAGGTCACATCCATTGTAGCTATAGAACGTCATAGTATCAAGGTCATTCCCATTGTAGCTATAGAAGGTCATAGTATCACAGTTCATTCCCATTGTAGCTATAGAACGTCATAGTATCACAGGTCATTCCCATTGTAGCTATAGAAAGTCATAGTATCACGGGTCACATCCATTGTTGCTATAGAAGGTCATAGTATCACAGGTCATTCCCATTGTAGCTATAGAAGGTCATAGTATCACAGGGCATTCCCATTGTAGCTATAAAACGTCATAGTATCAAAGGTCATTCCCATTGTAGCTATAGGACGTCATAGTATCACAGGTCACATCCATTGTAGCTATAGAAGGTCATAGTATCACTGGTCACTTCTATTGTAGCTATAAAAGGTCATAGTATCAGAGGTCACTTCCATAGTAGCTATAGAGGGTCATAGTATCACAGGTCACATACACTGTATCTATAGAAGGTCATAGTATCACAGGTCACTTCCACATAAACTAGGTTGATGTGGGGGAGAGATGAAAAACAATGTTTTACTTAAAATTGGTTTACGAGAGAGAGCGAGAGAGAGAGAGAGAGAGAGAGAGAGAGAGAGAGAGAGAGAGAGAGAGAGAGAGAGAGTTGCTCACAGACACTTGACTTAAACTGGGTTTATGTGAGGGAGAGTTTCTCATAGACACTTGACTTAAACGGGTTTATGTGAGGGACAATTTACAGCAATACTTTGCTTAAACTGGGTTTATGTGAGGGAGAGATGTTCTCAGACACTTGACTTACACTGGGTTGATGTAGGGTTGACACATGACTTAAAAATTGGGTTTATGTGTGGGATAGTTGCTCACAGACACTTGACTTAAACTGGGTTTACGTGAGGGAGAGTTGCTCACAGACACTTGACTTACATTGGGTTTATGTGGGGGAGAGTTACTCAGTGGCAGTTAGATAAAACTGTGTTTATGTGGAGGAGAGTTGCTCAGCGACTCTTGGCTTGAAGTGGGTTTATGTAAGAGAGAAGTGCGACAACCACACTCTTTGTATCTGATTCAATTTGATCTAGTGACAATATGTCATCATGACGACTGGAATAGACATTTCTCACATTGCGATTTCACACTGCCACCTGTATTCTACAACACAGATGTCCTCCGTCAACTGAGACGAGTGCACAAGATTTTAGACTCAGACGTCCCGTTATAAAATGCGGCTCTTTGATTAAAATTATATCGTTATATTGTGTTATTTTATCACTATCGACATCCTAACACGTCGGATATTCCCATTATTGCTCAGTCTTCTGATTCAACAGCCATCTCAGAGTTTCTCTACTCACTATTCCCATGAGGAGTTGGTTGTGATGTCTCTTCTCTGGCCCTCAAAAGCCACATCGACGTGCTTGGCCAGGATTCACTCCCATTGCGTGTCATCCAACAAGCGGTAAAGACTCGTCTCTATTGGCCAGCTGGGTCCTTACTGAATTGACAATATCGGCCCTGTACTTGCTTCTTTCTGCATTCATTGGAGCATTTTTGGCCAGCTGGCCCGTACTTCACTGACGATATCGGTCCTGTACATGCTTCTTCTTGCATGAATTGGTGCATTTTTGGCCAGCTGGTCGGCGTGTTCATAGCATTTTAATTATATCATGAAGGATATGAAATAACAACAATAATAACAATCAAACAAATTACGATGACGAGAAAAGCCACAAGATAACGCAAAGTCCGGAAGACCGACTCAAGACAACCGAAAACGCTTTGCAGCTGTCCCAGTGGTTTGATATAGAAAACATCCTTATCTCCACTTCTCTCAATACACTGGTCATTTGAACGTAAATGTTAACTTCTCGTCCTTGATTTGGGGAAGTAAATTACAAGTACCTCAGAAGTCGGAGAGGGATCGCCTGTTTGCAGGGGACACTGGAAATACGTGAAGCTGATCCTAACGCAAATTATCCAGTTCAATTACTAATAGTAAAAATTAGTAGTAGTAGTAGTAGTAGTAGTAGTAGTAGTAGTAATAGTAGTAGTAGTAGTAGTAGTAGTAGTAGTAGTAGTAGTAGTAGTAGTAGTAGTAATAGTAGTAGTAGTAGTAGTAGTAGTAGTAGTAGTAGTAGTAGTAGTAGTAGTAGTCGTAGTAGTAGTAGTAGTAGTAGTAGTAGTAGCAGCAGCAGCAGCAGCAGCAGCAGCATCAGCAGCATGTGTATGGACTACGCTCGAGTTCAAAACGAGCAAACGAAAAAATAAACTCGATCAGTTATACAACATGCTTCCCCACACTCCATGACCCAGTCCAATTGCATTTACTAACTTCAATATAAGAACTAGTCAACCTACAAATGTAGAACAAAAGGGCAGTTGATTAATTGGGTGGTAGAGAGCTCAGACCGAATTGGATAGACAAATAATAACAGCATATTATGGTAACCCAACAAAACCAAAAATGGGAAGAGACCTTGACTCGCAATTCTACGCCATTTCCGGGACTTTGGTGAATTTATTGATCGGGACAATATGTTCCACAATTTGTACTACACACAATGGACGAATGTTACAACCTGCAGACGGCTTTCTAAACAAACATTATTGACAGTCAATGCAAACCTTCGATGGTAATATTTACTTTAGCTTTACAGATTACTAGTTTGAATCGTGGTTTGTTGCTGGTTTGCTGAAACGTGTGCCTAGCGAGATATCCCAGAAGGTAACTTGCATGTACCGCTTAGTCGAATGCCAAAAGGTAACCTGTATCTACCACTGTGTCGTATGCCAGCAGGTCACTTATGTGTAGCACTTAGTCGAATGCCGGAATGTAACTTGTATGTGGCACTTAGCTGTATACCAGAAGGTAACTTGTATGCACCACTTAGTCGTATCCCAGACGGTTATGTATGTGTACCATGTACACACCGTAACTGATGTGCACTACTTTGATATGTCCCAAATGGTATGCGGCGTTATGCAATGTTAGTCTTTATCTAATGCAGCTCATTAGCCATTTCTAGACGTGCTCATTCACCCGATGCGGCAGCACTGGCGTGCCTGACCAGGCTTCGTGCTCAGTTCATGTAATCGGGCTATCGACGGAGACTCATCAGCGTCCGTCGCCCCAGTCAGTACGGCATTGATTATGCCAGCCCTCTCCATGCCTCTTCGCGTGTGTATTTGTGTATTATGTGTCATCTGGTCTGCGTGGTCATTGCCTTTTAGCTCCGATATGTCCTGGTGCATACATCCGGGTGCTTGCTGTGAGACTCGACTTCTGAGTGAGTCTATCCATTAGGAATGCGCATTGCAGGTTGCGATATTCTGTACCATGTTCATGGAGTCTGAAAGTACTGATATTCTACCAGATCTGAATATCGAAGACAAGTGGCTCATAAATAACATCACGTGTCGGAAACTGAAATACCGTGACCATAGTCAACATTACAGTGGCTTGAACGATTGACTGCAAGTAATCCTCTAGAACTCGGAGAAAGAGGACTACTTGAAGGAGACAATAACCCACCGAAATGAAAGCGACTGGGGGATTCTTACTCAAAGGACGCACAAACACTGAAATAGATACGACTGAATGAGACTGTTCACAGTCAAACAAAAGACTGAACTAGTCAATACAGCAGCAAGTAGAAAATAGACATGAACAATTGGTGTTGTCTCATTTACAGGTAACGAGCATTTCATTACAGCAAGAAAACTAACTTCCATTGAAAGATTGTATGTATTTTTCAGCCAATTGAGATATAACAGCATAGTTCCGTTTGGGTGCTAAGGCAGATACACGAACAACTGCACCCAATATATCCTGGAGAGCTTCAACTGCTTGTTGTACTTTAAACGGCATGAGCCTTGCAGTGTTTAAAACACGAGACCGTTCCGTCATCATGAGGTGCTACATCAGCAGATTGACAACAACTTGTTGGCTGGTAGGAATGTTAACGGTATGCTCAGTTAGCGGGCGTGGCATTGACAACATGAAGGTAACTGGCTTTCGTATGTTGCTGTCTGTGATTGTACTGCTGGTGGTGCTAGAACTGTACAAAATGAGGCCATGCAAACCATTGCTGTCTGTACAAGGGATACACCAATTATATGTGTGTAACATACTAGCACTGCCTTTCATTGATGACAGGTGCAAAGTGCTTCTGGCCAAGACTTACCTTAGAAATGCAGTAGACAGGAAGCCTTCGCTGTACGAAGTTTTAGATGATACAAGGAACAGAGGTTGTAGAGAGGCAAGTCTTGGATGGCATAAGATGAAATCAAATCAAATCAACTTTATTTTCAAAGGGTAACAAATTGGGCACGCAGGCCCGTCTTACATTCGGCCCTTCCAATCACTCGCCATTCGTTCATCAAGAGCATTATACATTTACATAGGAAGAAAGATAAACATTGTGAAATGAATGTTGTAAACATAATTAAGACAAATTACCATGTTATGAGGCCCTTCTCCCATCTCCCCATACATCACCCCATCCACACACACACACCCAGGGACACATACATACCCCAACAAGCAACCCATCCCCCTCCGGCACATCCCCCACCCTCACACACTGCCCTCACCTATTCCCCCAACCAAAACACATTCGCCACCCCCCCCCCCCACCAACCCACACATCCCACGCCCACCCTCATACACATCCTAACCCACACATCCTCTCCCCCACCCACACCTCCAACCACCCATCCCCCAGCCACATCTCCATCGACCACATATTCCCCACCTACGCACACACATCCCCCACCAACCCATACATCGCACATCCACTCCCATATCCCCAAACCATACACACACATTCCCACCAATTGACATCTCCCTACCCCGACACACACACACACACACACACACACATCTCCCTAGCCACCTATACATCCCCAATCCACTCACACACACCCCACCACCCACACGTAGATCCTCCACCCACCCACATATGCTCTAACCCAATCCCCCACCACACACCCCCTACCCGCACATCACATACATCCTCTACCACGCAATATTCCCAACCCACACACCGCACACATATCCCTCACCAACACATACCACACCCACATACCACCATGCATCCCCACCTAAACACCACACATATATCCCCCACCCACATACCACACAATATTCCCACCCACACCCACACAGATATCCTGACCCATCCACCCCACATACCCCCACCTACACACACATAGCCCACCCACACAATATCCACAACCAACACACCACGCGCCTCTCCCCACCCACACATGCATTTCCCACCCATCCACCAACACACACTCACTCACGCACACATCCTCCACTACGCACCCACACACCCCCACCCACCCCCAACCAAACATCTCTCGATCACAATACCCCTACCCACACACATCCTCCACCCACTCACGCATCCCACCCGGATACATACACATCCCTCACCCACCTACACATCCCTAAGCCACTCACACAACCCCACCCACACATTCACATGAAGACACAATCAGTCAGGTGTGTGGGTGGGCAAAACTTGGATGGAAAAGATGAAAACACAATTAGTCAGGTGTGTGTGTGGGCAAGTATTGTTTGGCACAAGATGACGACACAATCAGTCAGGTGTGTGGGTGGGCAAGTCTTAGTTGGCACAAGATGAAGACACAATCAGTCAGGTGTGTGGGTGGGCAAGTCTTGGATGGCACAAGATGAAGACACAATCGTTCAGGTGTCTGGGAAGGACATGACAGCTTGTGGAGAAGAATGAGTCATAAGTACACTACATGGCAGGGAGTGGTAGGACACTGGGCCTCGGTGCCGATGAAGCTGAGGAAGTTAACGAACACCCTGACGATTCAATTATATACACAGATGCGTCTGTGGTAAGAGATTAAAACAGTGAGTGGGGTTTTATCGCAATGACAAATGGAAAGTGTTTCACAAAGGACATTTTAGCATATGAAGCGACAACATCTAACATGAGAATGGAGGTTGAGCTGGTGACGACAGCCTTCCGATGTTGGATGATAGCACAGCCAGACATGTGATTGTAAAACACTCCCAGATTTTGCTTCGGAAAGTGGAACCTGGGCAGTTCCAGGTGGACTATTGGTTATATGTTCGTTTCTTTTCTATCTGTTTGTCTCTTGACTGCCCGCCTGCTCCTGGGCTGTCTATTGCTTGCCACAGTGTGGCTTCCTGTGTTAGCCAACTTTCCTCTGACTTCATCGACTGATCTGACAATTTTTCACTGGCAATAAGAATTTTTTTTTTTTTTTTTTTTATGTTGACGCTTTTTGCAAATTATACTTCTTTCGTCTTTTGCCTTAAACTGTTATGTCCTTTACAGTTTTCAGCAGATTGTATGTACTACATACGCATATGTCGTTTGTTGCGATCAATAAATTTTGTTTTTCTAATGTTCGTTTCTTTCAACAGTACCCTTTTTGTAATGATTTTCTCTTGTATTTTATTCCTCCGTCTTCTTAAAATCAATATTTGAAAGGCACTTTGTTCATACAAACTCTGTTTAGCATTTTTCAGAATTGTTCTGGACATGATCAGAAACCGTTGAATGTGAACGTTATTTCCCAATTGTTTATATGCTTATTGTGTGCTGGAAATGGGACCGCTAGTAAGTGTATATATCTAAACAGGTCACTCTACGTGTGGTCAACATGTCGCCACCCATCCCTTGACCTGTCCAACAAGGGAGACCCAACCAGCAGCTGCGCTACCGTCGGTATAGCTCTGTGGGTCATTGGGAGACGCAAACGCCTCTACCTCTTCAAGGTGGGGACACTTTAGTTGGTGTGTCCGTGGCTGGTAACAGGAAGCTACCTGTCATCAACGACGGAGATAGATTCTTTGATATTATTGGTTTTCTGGGCACGGGACTACTTTAGATGAGAAAATCTCCTTGATCTCTAAGAGAATGCATGAGTGCTGACATATTTCTAAGTGATGTTAAAGGGATGTCTAATATGATCTCTCCGATTTTTTTCCCCGTTTTCTCGTTTTGAACTCAAGCGTGCTACGAAGTCTAGTACCACTGGACTAATTTTATCGTGTGGATTAGCATTCCCTATTACCAGTGTCCAAGTCATCAGGTGAACCCACTCCGACTTATGAGGTACTTGTAATTTATGTCCCCAAGTCAAGGATGAGAAGTCAACATTCTAGACCAACTAACCGGTGTTGGGGTTTAACCCGCTACCACGGCGTAAGCACACCGGAATTTTAAGCAATCGGCCAAGCTTACCTCCCTGTCATCCAGCCTACCTCCATTTTTTATTCCATGAATCTTCCTTCGCAGTCCTCCCCCATCTCTTATTCCATGAATCTTCCTTCGCAGTCCTCCCCCATCTCTTATTCCATGAATCTTCCTTCGCAGTCCTTCCCCATCTCTTGTTCCATGAAGCTTCCTTCGCAGTCCTCCCCCATCTCTTATTCCAAGAATCTTCCACTGATTCTCTTCCCATAACAATTAAACACACGTATACTTGAGAATAGAGGTCTTCGTGGCAGCGAGGATTAATGCGCTTGCGCATAAACTTCCGGTGCTGGGGTAGGAGGATCAGTCTCTACTCCGATCAGCTGGACTTCAACGTGGACTTCTCGTTCAGAAAACAATGACAAACTGCAGAAAGTAAAACTGCTTAGAAACATTAATGTTGAGATTGCTGGCAATGTCCCGCAAAGCACACGCAACATTTGGGATAGAATGTGGAAGAAAGAGAACGGGAAATGTACCACCATGTCTTGGAAAGAAAAGCGACATGTGTAATACTGACCACATCCTTTACCGAGTGCCTATTGGTCTATATAATTATAAGGAATCCAGTTGGTTGTACATCTGCCTCATGTGGATTACAACCCAAAACCATGGGGCCGTCAGATGGGCTCAAGCCACTACACTAACTTGGGCTCCATAGACATACAGACGTGTGGTTGTAGTGTGACATGTTGACGTTAAGAGATTCTGAACTGAACTTATTTGTGTCATTGACATCACAGGAAGAAACCGGAAGAGAAGCTACCATGGATGACATCACAAACAATTTACGTAGACAAGGTGAGTTCCAGGAATAAGGTGATGATAAACTAATTGACAGTTGCTATATTAGATAGGGCGTTTGTGTAACAGCTTTATTAGAAAGGACATTCGTGTAACAGCAATACTAGATAGGACATTTGTGTAGCAGGTAAATTGGAAAGGAATTTTGTTTAACAGGAACAATATACACGACATTTGTAGAACAGCTACATTAGTTAGGCCTGTGTGCAACAGATACAGTAGACGACTTTTGAGTAATAGCTACTGTAAACAGTTCAAACCAAGCAGGAATGAAGACAGGGAGCAGTAAGTTACCACAAAGCATCACCTACAAGAAAATGCCATGTCTTGTCACTTTGGATTGATCCATCTATTTCATATTCAGTTGGCCACACCAAAGTAGAACCGGGAAGTGTAAGAAGGAGAACGGAGAGTGTAAGACGGAGAAACGGGAAGTGTAAGTCGGAGAAACAGGAAGTGTAAGATGGAGAAATGGGAGGTGTAAGACGGGGAAAAGGGAAGTGTAAGACGAGGAAACGGGAACTGTAACAAGGAGAAACAGGAAGTGTAAGATGGAGAAGCGGGAAGTGTAAGACGGAGAAACGGGAAGTGTAAGTCTGAGAAACAGGAAGTCTAAGATGGAGAAACGGGAAGTGTAAGACAGAGAAATGGGAAGTGTAAGATGGGGAAACAAGGTTAAAACAATCGCATATGTGGTTAGCCAGTATGTTTAATGCCCAAAATGATACGGAGAAGAGTCGTTGTTATTATTCAATAGGATAGCAATATATGAATCCGAACTGGACAGTGAAAAAATCCCAACAATACTTTCCCGTCCTGCATTTGATTCATGGACACACACACAAAAGGTTGCACAATATATATATATATATATATATATATATATATATATATATATATATATATATATATATATATATATATATATATATATATATATATATGCATGTTCTATTTCCAGGACATTGCAGCCAACACTAGCATTTTTCAGCTGCTGTTGATGTCTTCGCAAATTTTACGTTCAGTAGTTTGCATTGCTTTCCGAACGGCCTGCTCACATACCAGCTGTAAGCAGCTGTGTTTCCTACGTGAGTGTACGGGATTACCAACAGCGTCCTTAACACCTTCGCCTGGGAGACCGGCGCACAATATATTATTAGGCATATTTCACTGCATCCCCACTGGTACATACTGCAGAAGTCAATGAAGTGTTGTTATGTGTTGTTTAACACACAGGATGCTGGAATGTTCAAATACGCTGAAGCAATTGCAATTAGAATGTCCAAGCCGTTATTTTGTAAACAAAAAGGAATGATAGTCGGTCTAAACTTTCAGAGGTAGATAGTTAACATTATCTTGGTCAAAAAGATGTATACCCTTTGCAGGACGCTGCCATCAGCCCCAATCCCAGGTTGATTGTATGGGCAATATACGTTCAGTAGTTTGTCATTGCTTTCTGAACGAAAAGTCAACGTTGAAATCCAACTGAACAGTGTAGGGAGCGGACAGACACATCAAAATTATCATGGAAGACAAATAAAAATTACCTTCGAAGACAACTAAAAATTACCATTGAAGACAAATAAAAATTATCATCGGAGACAAGTCAAATTACTGCCGAAGTATGACTGGTATTTTTCAGATTGAAGGATCGCTGCTTTGTTTTATTTTGAGTCAATCAATCATGTGCCATGCCGGAAAGCGTGGGCGGTCATGATTCGCCATTTCACTCGATCACCAGAGTCGTGGATCAGCTCAGTGTTCCTGTCTCGTCCATGCCATGTGGCCAAGCCATCCAGGTATTTTCCTCTCGGTCTTCCTCTTGGTCTGTTCCCCTCGATCTTGCCAGCTGTCACCAAGTTCTCCAGTCCATTTCTTCTCATAACATGTCCAAAAAATTTTGACTGTCTACGTCTAATTTCTCTAATCAATCTACGATTTTCATTTGTCTCTTGTAGTACTTGGTCATTGGTTTTTCTATCTGTCCATGGTATTCTTTGCATTTTCCTCAGAAACCACATTTCTGCAGCCATCAGATGTTTTTCAGCTTGACTGCACATTGTCCAAGTTTCACATCCATACAAAAGAACAGGCTCTATGTATCCCCTCAACACTCTTTTTCTCGTTTCAATTGACATCATTTTATTGGCCAGAATGTTTTTCATCTTGCTAAAGGCTACCTTCGCAATGGCGATTCTTGTTCTAATCTCTTCAAGGCATCTGCCATCAGATGTTATGACTGTTCCGAGATAATTGAACCGATTCACTTGCTGAAGAATATTCCCATTTACTTGTATATTACATTGTGGTACTTCGTTCTTCCTAGTGACGACCATAACCTGTGTCTTCCTACAATTTAATTCCAACCCCAGCTGCTCACTGTGTACAACCACAGCGTCTACTAATTGTTGCAGATCCTGTGCATTGTCTGCAATCAATACTGTATCATCTGCATATCTAATGTTATTTATGTTTCGTCCTCCAATGCTGATTCCATTTAGGTCTTCTACATTTCTGAAAATATTTTCACTGTATAAGGAAAAAAGATCTGGAGACATTACACATCCCTGCCTAACACCTCTCTTAATAGGTTGGTATTGTCCTACTTCATTATCAATTCTTATGGCAGCTTGTTGTTTCCAATATATGTTTTTTTATAAGTCTAATGTCTTTCCCATCAATTTGTAGATCTGCCAGCATATCCACAATGTTGACATGTCTTACTCTATCAAAAGCCTTTGTGTAGTCAATAAAGCAAAGATGTATATCCTTGTTTACTTCTAAAGCACGTTCAATAACTGTTCGCAGCATATATAGGATATTTTGAGTACTTCTGCAATATACAATTGATGAGATGCAGCAAAATATGCCAGGCAATAAATTAGGCAGTCTATTGTTTGTAGCTGTGTGACTATGGGGTTACTGATGCAATTCGTAATCCCGCATACCGCGTTCGAAATACAACTACGGGTGATTTGGCAACTAACTATTTATTGTTTGTGCCTACAATATATAAATAAGAAGTAAGTAACACACTCGTCACACAGATGAACTAATGATACAGCCGTGTAGATTAGTTGTCTGTCACAATCGCCTTCTTTTCTTATAATGCCCTCATAAAACAATTGTATTTATAGAGCCATTTATAAGACCACCTGGACTAGCTGTGACTGCATGTTTATGACACCTCGTCATTCTGTCTCAGAAAGTTAACGTCTATAATTGTAAAATACAGAGTGTTTGTAAAGTCTCACTACGCTTTGTATGTAGAACAGCTAATTGTTGGAGAGTATGTTTTCCGTCTTGCAACAACAAACAGCTGTTCTACATACAAAGTGTAGTGAGACTTTACAAACACCCTGTATTTGCAAATGCACAACTCTCTGCTAGTGTCTTCTAGGCTGTTATTTCCGTTTGTGTTTTTCTTGTGATTTCCTGGTAAAATAATCGTATTTATAGCACATAGTTTCACAACAGGCGCTGAGGTTTAGGCAACAGTGAAATTGCTCGTCACAATCCCCCGTCAGACCAAGTCCAGGGTTCGGAATCAGCCGCCACCGATTCTCGCGCAGGTTACGTTACCAACGAGAATATACGGGATTACGGAAAAAGACTTTAACCCCTAGGACAGGGAGACCGGCACTTAACTGATTAAGCCTAGAAATTCACAAACAGTCAATTAATGCAGGAGCTGATTGCAACTCCTTGAATAGATAATGCAAGTAATTTGTATGTTTAGTTTCATGTTGGAATTGAGTTACTGAGTTGAGCTGAGTCAAGAACCGACATCACAGCACGGGGGACATGCCCATACGTGCTCAGTCTTAATCTTCAACAGCCAGCGAAGGTCCCAATAATCATGGTACCAATAGCAGTCTGATTATGTGTCCATTAAGCCTTTCCTCAGAGTCCTGAGTGCCGACCAGATTCTCTGGTCACTTCCTGCAGTACCGTTCTCTTCAGGCTGTGATAATGATCTATCTGTTCTTCCGCACTAGGCACACGATCCCAAAGAGCCCCGACCTCATCTGCCTTATGATACATCAATACCCCACCCAGCGGTGCAGACCTAGCCATTCTGTCAGCCTGCTCGTTTCCCACCACACAAGCATGTCTTGTGGAAAACATCCAACAACTGCTCTCTATTTTTGATTGCTGAATAGAAGCCAGCCACTCAGCCCGAAGTCTGCCCGTCCTCACCTTTCTCATCATACTTTGTCAGTCCGTTACAATCATGACATGCGTGTGCTGTTTGTCCTCCAGCCAGCTTATTGCCTCCACCTCCATTCATACTGGAACGTGTGAGTCTAACATGTAATACAATTGTCGCAGATACAGAAACAACCCTGTGTGGTCGCAGACCTGCGATGACATCCAAGCGTCATGTTGGAGCTGAGAGTTTCGATGCCGTTGACATGACGGACCACCTGGACAAGATACTCAGTGGCAGTTTGGTCACGCGTGGTGAAATCCCGTGGCAAGCCAATGTATATGTCAATGGTCGCCGTGGGTGTGGGGGTGCGGTCGTGGCTGAGTTCTGGGTACTTACTGCTGCCGAGTGTGTTCTGTAAGTATTTTTCTTTAAAGTTGCATACCTCTTGCGGTCAACACCAGCATTTTTCAGCTGTTGTTGATGTTCTTGGCAAGATTAAGCTCAGTAGTTTGCCATTGCTTTCTGAGCAACCCGCTCACATACCCCATTAGTAACCAACGCGAAGCGATCCACTGCCGAATCTCACGTGGATATACGGGATTACGGAGAAAGTCGTTAAACCCTTCGCCAGGGAGACTGTAAGTATACATACTTGATTAACCATGTGGAGACGGTCGTGACAAGATCCCAAAAGGGACTCAATGCACTTAAAATTATGGCTGCAATGGACATAGAGCAGAGAATGCTTTTCACACTATACCAGCACTTGATCCTCTCAGTAATTGATTATGGATTAGGTCTGCTCACTGTCTCAGAGAGTCAGATGGTGAAGTTACAGCGCATACAGAACGAAGCTATGCGGGTCATTCTGGGATGCACTAGAGACACCCCAGTAGTGTGTATGCATTACATCCTTGGTCTGCCAACTGTTGCTGGTAGGCTCAAGGTGATGCAGGCGAAGGCATACCTCAGAGTAGCTGCAGACACAGACTGCGATGAGTTAACTACTCCCGTAACAATTAACTGGAAAGTCAACGTCAAAGCTTTGGCTCAACAACAGTTAAAGTTTCACATCAAACTTTGCAAATGAAATGCGAAGAATCAACCGACGCCATTCCGATAGTGAAAGTACTTACACACACGTTTATTTGTGGTGCTAGATCAATACAGTGGTCGTCCAGACCGTAAAGTTCCCCTTTAACACAGGTATGGCATTTACACAATATCTGCAAACTATATCCACGTATTATCTGACTTTACCTCGGATCGCCGTTTATCCCACCATTCTCATCTGAAAGATTGTCTAGGTATTCCGTGCCCACGGGTCTTCTCTTCGATATTGACAGTCTTCTCGTCAGACATCCTCCACCTGATAATCCTTACAATCAAAATCTCTGAACGCCCACGGCTCCACGAAATATGTCTCGCCTCAGCCGAATCACACAAGGTCCTCTCCGTTGTCCTTCTCTGTTGTCGTCTGACGTCCCCTGTTTCTAAGTTTCCTTAGTTTCTTTTGGGGTTTTCCCTATATGATTTTCTACCGCCTTTTCCGATGACGTCATTCTGTCTAACGCCATGTGGCAGTATGCCCCCCTCCCTTTTAAAATGATGTAATCATTTTTTTTTCATCAAGAGAATTAACCTGACACATAGCAGTGCAGACACAATGACTTTTATCGGACTAGCAAGATGCTATGGACACCTATCGATTACCCACAAAATAAAAAAAAAATATATAACGTTCACGCCCTCCAATCTACACACCAACGGTAGATGTCGTGTATACAGCCCATGGGGAGGCTGTACTAACTAATCATAAAGGTCAGTCCCTCATTTGTCCCTAAGGACAAGCGTCCTTCTCTAGGTCAAAACCTGGAGTAAGGGGACGTGAGGAATAAACAGATACCAGTTGCATTTACTATTGTCTTGTAACCATCTGTGCAATTATCTCGACTGCTATGTCGTGAATCCTAATCTCGTCAAACGGGTAGGTGAGGTACCAGTATTATGACGTCATAATTTTAGGCGTAATCGAGGTAAATGCTCTTTAGAGACGTCATCATAACTCGTTGTGTAAATGTGGGAATAATGACCGAGTGACAATATCGTTTAATGGCGTATTTCATAATGATATACGTGGTGGCTATACTTGGCAATAGCGATCACAGTAAAATTGAAAACCTGTGACTCATCATCATTAAGTACCAAATATGAACAATACTAATAAGAATATGTAACTACTTAACTTTATGAACTGAAATTACGTGAAAGAAAATATGTATATAATTCTATGCGACGCATTAGCAATAAATTAATAATTAATTAATGAAATGAATAATGTTACTCAAGTAGTGATCACAAGGGTACAATTCATATTGACATATGTCGTTTCGCGATGAAAACCGTGTATATTTTCATCTACTGTATCAGTGTTCAACACATATACTCTCATCAAGAGTCAGATTTCGATCCTCGAAATATAACTATACTATCATTGTTTAATACGAATATCCCGTACTAATATGACATAACATTATTTTAGAAATACAAACGATTTCCGATAATCCAGAAGTGTTCAGGTATAGTTCGTCAATTACCGCGCACATGGTCAATCGCACTCGACTGTGCAGTGTCACTTCGTCATGGCGAACAATGTCCCTGCCAAAGAACGAATTAAACAAACCATGTACATATCCGAATAACACTAACAAATTTAACATAATTCGCAATTTGTTGTTTTTCAACAGTAATCTACCTGGGTGAATGTATGCAATATATGTTAATCAGCCTAACGAAAATCCAAATACGAACGCAGACAATAAGTACGAGAATATAACATACATAATTTTTTTTAGAGACGACTAAGAAGATCTGCCAAATTATTGTCTTTGCCTGGAATGTGACAGATATCAAATTCATAGTCCTGTAACAGAAGTGACCATCTATGAATTCTGGAGTTCTTTGGATGACCAGATTTAAAGATCTGCAATGGTTTATTGTAAGAAAGAACTAGGAATTTTCTCCCAAGAAGGTATCTAGAAAATTTATCAATGCTCTCAATTAACGCTAAAGCTTCCAGTTGGGTAATTGCATAATTTCTCTGAGTATCTGATAGTTTCTTACTAAAGTACAGAATAGGATGCAATTTACCATTATGTATTTGAAGTAAAACAGCTGAAATTGCATGAAAACTAGCGTCTGTTTGTAAAACGAAATCTTTAGAGATATCAGGCAATTTAAGAATAGGATATGTGCTGAACAGAGTTTTGATCTGTTGTAATAATTTATCATGATCACTTGTCCAGATAATTTTCGTTGGTTGACCTTTTTTTAGAAGTTCAGAAAATGTTGCCGTCATATCAGCAAAGTTAGGAATAAATTTCTGATAGTAATTAATGAGACCCAACAGACTTCGAAGTTCTTTCTTAGTGGTAGGTGGTTTAATATTTAAGATCTTGGTAACTACTTGTGGATCAGTTTTACGGAATCCGTCAGAAATTCTATGACCAAGGAATTGTATTTCAGTGAAACCTATTTCTATTTTGCTAGGTTTTGCTTTCAGACCATGTTGTTGTATTCTCTGAAATACTTCTTTTAATATTTTAACATGTGTGTCAATGTCAGAAGTATGAATACAGATATCATCCATATATGTAGCAACATTAGAAATACCGTATAGTAATTTTCTCATCATACGCATGAATGTGCTTGGTGCATTTTGTAACCCGAATGGAAGATATGATAATTCGTACAAACCTAAAGGAGTACTAAATGCTGTAATATGTATGGAATCTTCATCCATGGGGATTTGCCAATACCCTTTAGTAAGATCAATCTTTGAAAATAGCTTAGAGTTTGCCATGCCTTCGATTAGTTCATCGATATTTGGCATTGGTTCAGCATCGAGGAGTGTTAACGCGTTCACTTTCCTGTAATCGACACACAAACGTAGTGAACCATCTTTTTTCTTCACAATGACTACCGGAGAACAATAATTTGAAATGGACT
Source organism: Cepaea hortensis (assembly GCA_963921405.1). Lineage (NCBI taxonomy): Eukaryota > Metazoa > Mollusca > Gastropoda > Stylommatophora > Helicidae > Cepaea > Cepaea hortensis. Next base: position 314,013,629 of record OY992876.1, on the reverse strand, counting down.
TCCTAATTATACCACTTTGATCAAGTTCAGATATTTCTGCTGTAATCTTATCCAGATAATGTAGAGGGATAGTATATGGTTTCACCTTTACTGGAATATCAGATAGTAAAGTAATTTTGTGTTTAATAAGTGATGTTTGCTCAGGTTTATCAGAAAAGATTGTGCTAAACTCTTGTATAGCTGAAATAAGTTTATCTTTATCTTGTGGTGATAGTTTGCTATTAATTTGTATTGCTTGCCAATCCTTATCACTGTTAACTGTTGGTGTTGGTATTTGTTGTGTAATAGCGTCTTCTTGTTGTTCGTTGATAACCCAGCAAGCTGCTGCTGCTCTATGTGGTATTTGTTGGTTATCATACGGAGTGTCAGTGTCACGTGTAACATAAGGTTTTAGCATATTAATGTGGAAAATTTTATTTTTCCCTTTTACCTCAATGACATAATCGACGTCGCTAACCTTTCTGATGACTCTAAATGGACCCTGCCACGAAGTAACAAGACAATCCCGAGGGTCGGGAAGTAACAGTAGCACGTTGTCCTCTTCCTTCAAGACTATTGTCTTGGCCTTTCTATTGTCGTATTGCCTATATTTTTCCCCTGCCTTCTCAAGTGCTGATTTAGCAATTTGACAAGCTGTCATGATTTTATGTCGCAACTGCCTAACCATTTCATACGCTTCTCTTTTAGGGTGGTCATATGTTTTGTTAGTCAGCATGTCATTGTATAGCATCAATGGACCACGAGGGTTGGCTCCGTACACGAGCTCAAATGGAGAAAAACCAGTACTAGCTTGTGGAACCTCCCGGTACGCAAATAATACTGCAGGCAATAGAATGTCCCAGTCTTTCGGACGTTCAGCCGCAACTTTTGCAAGGGTTCGTTTAAGGACCCCGTTGTAATTTTCATTTACCCCATTCGTCATTGGGTGCCACGGTGAACTAAACACCTGTGGAATACCCAGCACTTTCATCGCTGCTTGGGTAGCCGCAGATATAAACTGACTACCTCTGTCTGATAAAATGTATAATGGAAATCCTATCCTACTGAAAATCAATAAAAATGAATCTAGGATGGATCTACTAGTGATGTGTTTGAGCGGGATAGCCTCCGGCCAACGAGTACATAAATCAATCATGGTTAAGATAAATCGATTACCACGATCAGTAGTAGTGTTAAGTGGATCCACAATATCCACAGCAATCTTTTGAAATGGGCGTGATGCCAAATCAGTTTTCTGAACATGAGCTGTAGGGTGTTTGCCTTTTTGTGTGGTTCTTTGGCACAGTGAACACGAACGAACATGATTTGTGATATCTTTGGTGTAACCAGGCCAATAAAATTGTGCTAACAACCTATGAGTAGTCTTCGCAATGCCCATATGCCCCGCAAATGGCGAATCATGTGCCAATTTCAGTGCTTCGCTACGATATTTGGTTGGTAGCACTGTTTGTAGACACAATGTTGAACCTCTGTTGTATTGTCTATACAAAATATTATTGTCTAACACAAATTTCCAATCACCATTTTTAGCTTGTTTCGAAGGATTGTTCATGTTATTAAAACAGATTTTAAGAGAAGAATCTTGTTGTTGTTCCGTAGCTAAGTCCGCAGTCAGTGTTATAGTATTCTGAATATTGTCACTATCAGTCTGAGAAGATGAAGAATTGTCCTTATCTTCTTCTTCTTGACGATGCACATGTGCTCTTGTGACAGCATTTGTTGGCGTGTTTTCAATCTCCCATTCCATTGCCTCTTCATGAGTGCGATCATTTGCATTGGGTACGTTCCCAATGAGTAACCCGGCACACGGATTCGGAAGTACTGCTGCATTTACTGTGCCTTTAAAGTATGGAGATTTTATCGTGATTGTGGCGATTTTATACCTTTCAATTGTGCCGCCGAAAGTTCTGCATCCTACAGTTTTTCCTGTGTAGTCTTGCTCTCTTATGAGCTTTTGGTCTACCCCAATAATAGATGCGCCTGTATCACGAACGCATGTAGTAGGTTCCCCATTCACCCAAGCTTGGTGAACTTTAAGTGTTCCATTCTGTATGTCAGCCGCATTGGCCTCTTGAATGGTCACTAGGCATTCGTCATCAGGAATATCTTTCTCAGTATTATCTAATTTGTCGTTGTAAGTCTGAATAATAGCCGCATGTGTGTCCTCTAAGTCGTCAGAATCGCTGCTGGAGAACACGTATGCAGTATTCGCCTCCTTCCAAAAGTTTCTCATCGCGCACGACCGGCTTGTATGTCCATACGCCCGACTAGAATAACATTTAACTCTCTTCTTGTAGGAGTCATACTTACTCTTTTTCTTAGATGTGATGTCTCTTAGGTACGCAGGATAACCAGGATGTTGGTCACACATTTCCAAAGCACCGTGCGAGAGTTTACAATATTGACATCGTGTAAAGTGACCTTTTCTAGGTCTCTCAGAATCTCTGTTTGTGTTTTGGTAAGGTCCTCTGTTTCTATTAGAGAATTTCCTGAACTTACCATTACTTCTGTTATTCTGAATTCTAGCACTAGCCCCTATTACCAGTTCAGGTTGTGTGCATTCCGCAAATATGTCACGGTGTGCATTGAAATATGATTCTCCCCTAGTTTCCATTTCCTTAAGATCTTTGCATTTATTCTCCACTAGAAATATAGACATGGCCTCTGGTACCGCAGATAGTAGTCTATCTCTAATTATTAAGTTTCGAATTTTATTGTAGTCAGACCCAATATCAGCGGCTTTAGTCCATTTATCAAAAGATGAGGTTAATTCAGAAACAAAGTCAAGGAAAGTTTGGTTAGATTTAGGAGTGAGTGTTTTGAACTTAGTACGTAAGCCCGATTCATCTAAACTAAAGTGTGCCAAAACACGATCTCTCATGTATTTGTAGTTAGTACGTAAGTCCTCAGGTGTATTACCTCGATTACCTTTAAAGGCTCCAATGCGAGATGCCTGTGGGACAGAATCGGTACGTCTAGTTCCGGTACCTTGTAGTACTTTACGAGCCCTTAAAAATTGGTAATCCAAGAACTGACAGAATCACCTTGCTGGAAATTGCGAAAAAGACCTTGATACTTCTTTACTGGATCATTATGTTTTGCTTGAATTCTTTCTCGTTCAATCTCAGCTTCACGATCCATTTCCAATGACTTGACTTTCAAATTACCTTCAACTTCCTTGTCCTTAAGAAGTTGTTCGGCCAAAAGTTTTTCTTTCTCAAATGCCAGTTGCTTATCTTTCATCTCTTTTTCAGCTGCTATCCTCTCCCGTTCCAGCGTTAATTCCTTTTCCCTAGCGGGAATTTTGTCACGTTCCAACGCCATCTCTTTTTCTTTTAACTCTTTCTCAAGTTGTTTTGCTTCTTTCTCTGCTGCCAATTTTTCAGCTCTCTCTCTTCACGTTGCTGTGTCTGAAAATCTTTCAATTCTTGCTTCGCCCAATTCCTGAGGTCTGCACCAGTCAAACCAGACTTTTCACCCATGTCCATGAAGTCTTGAAGTGTTGACATGTTGTCTTAATGATCTGTAAATTATGCCGCTACAATAGTAGAAATGCGACGCACGGCCGATAGAATGCGTAGGCAGACAATAACCAGCGTATCCAAATATATACGCAAGTTGAACGAGAAGTCAACTCGAAATCAATAATATAGAAGAGTATAAACACACGAAAAGAATAGCAACTCGGCGCGAGATAGATAACGTCCTAACCGTTACAAAATGTAAGCACTAGAAATTAGTAGTAAAAATATATATTCAATATAAAGAATATACTGACACAACAATAACGCTATTACGATAACAAACTACGAAGTGACATACCAACATAATATTTAATCACATATAAATAAGGAGACGTGATAGAATAAGGAATGTAAATGCCTAACGGTACAACGCGAAAAAAATTAATATACTACCAACGAATCGCAAGTTCGTCACAAAAATATATTTGTCACAAGCTGACAAGCCGTCAGTAAATAACGTGTCTGAATGTCAGACAAATAAACTCATGTGACATTCAGATAGCGCTTCAATCTCCCGCCTTGTTAAACCTATTACGGAGTCGGCTATCGGAAGAAAAAATATGTTATATATTAGACACCCAAACAGACCACAGTTATATAACAACAAACAGCAAATGTACTGGCCTTAACGAGATAAATCCTGGTTGACCAGTTGAAGTGGGTATCTGAATGTATGATACCCGCAGTGACTAAATGTAGTTGCGTATTTAAAGTCCAGAATACAATGACTATTGTGTGACTTGTCCTGTATGTCCTATAATTTGTCTATGATGAAGTATGCAGTGTATCTGTGTAAATTCAGGTAGTGTCCAGTGTGAAGCGTTGACGTTGAATAATCCGACATTCTGTGCAGAAAACTCGTTGCGTTGATTATATGCAAGTGAGGTGTCAGTCTAATATATTGAAATGGCACCGTGATAAACGAAATGCTGCTCTAACAGCTAGCGACAGTGTCCCAGTGATGACCTTGATTACTGGAATGACGTTGATAAATGCTTGATTCAACGCAATGTGTACGACATAAGATCCATGAGCATGTCTTCACTTAATTTCGGTGACTTGATTATGGGTCAATATAAATCGTAAATTCTTCAAATCGTGTGTGGTATTCTGTGATGATGCATCTGGTGTTGTCCCAATGTCTTGGTGTCCGAGAATCAGTGTAAATATAAATTTAACAAGTCCTGATGTGATATCTAACGTGTAGCGTTCAATCGAGTGTTATCGAAAGAATTCAGGTGGATGACAATGTAGGTGCCAAAGGTAAACTTCATCATATTGTACATCATCCTATAACATCCGACGTCCGCAAGTATTTCACGAAATGTAGAATAATTAATGTCCTTCGCGCCGATAGTGAATTTATGATAGCGTGTCGGCAGCAAGTATCATCATGTTTGGTGTCATTTTCTTCGTTGACAGTTGCGTATCAAATATGTTTGTGTCCGGTGTGTTGTGTCAACTGTGTACTTAGTTCATACAAATAACTCAATGTGCGTATAAATATTCAATGTTTGTAGGCTGCACTGTTTACATCAGCGTTTCTTCATTAATGCAGTGTCGCGTTCTTTAGTATGCTACAAATGGTGCGTGTAGTATAGTGTGTTCTTTCTGTGACGTGCAACTATCGCCGTGAATATTGTGGAGTTCGTACATTTTTTTAGGCACGTCAGCTCTCTTGTATGTGTCCGATACAACGGTATATTAATATATAATCTAATGTTCCTCTTACCGAACACAGGTATTTTCAGAATAATACATTATGAATTACTTTCAATGATTTCTGAAATGTTCCACTGTTTGTGCCGACATTTTGACCACCGCCTCTTCCTGCGCTCTTTCAGTTCCCGTGTTGCACCGTGCGTTACTTTGAGTTATGGTGTGCATTCATCTTTACTTTCGACTATTTTGGTAGGGGCTATCTTGACAATAATTTACTTGATAATCAATATCTTGAGCTCCGGATCGATGCTCCCACATCTGCGATGAGTTAACTACTCCCGTAACAATTAACTGGAAAGTCAACGTCAAAGCTTTGGCTCAACAACAGTTAAAGTTTCACATCAAACTTTGCAAATGAAATGCGAAGAATCAACCGACGCCATTCCGATAGTGAAAGTACTTACACACACGTTTATTTGTGGTGCTAGATCAATACAGTGGTCGTCCAGACCGTAAAGTTCCCCTTTAACACAGGGATGGCATTTACACAATATCTGCAAACTATATCCACGTATTATCTGACTTTACCTCGGATCGCCGTTTATCCCACCATTCTCATCTGAAAGATTGTCTAGGTATTCCGTACCCACGGGTCTTCTCTTCGATATTGACAGTCTTCTCGTCAGACATCCTCCACCTGATAATCCTTACAATCAAAATCTCTGAACGCCCACGGCTCCACGAAATATGTCTCGCCTCAGCCGAATCACACAAGGTCCTCTCCGTTGTCCTTCTCTGTTGTCGTCTGAGGTCCCCTGTTTCTAAGTTTCCTTAGTTTCTTGTGGGGTTTTCCCTATATGATTTTCTACCGCCTTTTCCGATGACGTATTCTGTCTAAACGCCATGTGGCACAGACCACCCACTGCATGAGGCGCTGGACGCAGTTAAGGGTCAGCGACTGATAAGAGGGAAATCATGGATGGCTCAGGCTGAGGATACGATCAGACAGGTGTGCCCCTTGGAGAACATTAGGCGTGGAGAGGAGTGGGTCAGAGTGCCAGTGGAGCAGTCAGACTTGTGCAGAGATATAATCACATTAAGCCGTGAGTGCAGGGAGTGGCCAGCGGGGGCCACGGAAGTGGAAATCCAGCAACTAATTCAGGACAATGCTCACTCGAGTGATGTGATTAGTGTCAAGAGATGAGAGAAGTGGCTGGGGGTTCATAGCCAAAGCTAATGGTCGATGTTTGGGGCAGGAGAGCCTGGCATATGATACCACAACATCCAGTTTAAGAATGGAAGTGGAGGCAGTCACTGCGGCTCTCTGCTGGATGGAGAATACGACACACACACATTTCGTGATTGTAACTGACTCAGAAAGCATGCTGACGAGGGTGAGGACGGGCAGACTTCGTGCGGAGTGGCTTGCTTCGCTTCGGAGGTCACGGGTGACAAGCATCGCCTGGATCTTTTCTCCGGAGCATGCCGGTGTGCTGGGAAATGAACAGACGGACAGATTGGCTGGCTCTGCAGAACTTGGTGGAGTATTGATACATGACAAGGCAGACGTGGTTGCGGCCTTGTGGGAGCACGTGCACACCTCGGAGGAGCAAATGGATTACCATGGTCTGGCAAGAATGAGACAACGAGGAGTGACGAAGGGATCTGGCCGACGCTCAACGCTCAGAGGAAAGGCGAGACGGACTTATAATCAGATTGCTACTGGTACTATTAGTGTTGGAACTCTTCGCTGGCTGCTGATGATGGGGACGGAGCACTTATGGGAATGCCCCGAATGCTGTGATGTGGATTCCTAAATCAATCAATCAATCAATCAATACTTGATTAACCACTCACCTTTTAGCTATACGGTTGTTCGCGTTATGATTATGCAGTAATACACACACAAACACACACACACGCACACATACACATAAACACACAACTTCTTCTTAACGACCATGCCATATTGCACCTTCTATGATTATACTTTCCAAACCACTGCCATGTTTCAAATGGCCAAAGTATTTCAGTGTCCGAGACTTGCTGTTGTTTATGAGACAGCTGTCTTCAATGTTCACATCGTGTAGCATTTCAGTAGTCCTCTCTCAGAGTCCACGACATTCTGAGAAATATTCTGTAACATATCAGCTCAAAAGTCCCAGTTTTCCTCTTCTATTATTGCAAAATTGTCTGTCCCACTCCTGGGGGTCATCACCGGAGCTACGGAGTTCGTGCTTTGTGAAACGTTTTCGGCAGGCCATCCTGCGGAAAGAGATCGAGCCATATGGTATAAAACCCGGGGCAATGAAGTCAATCCTCTCGACATTTGAGACTTTTTGTTTCTAAATTGTCCATTGCCTCACATTCTTATGTTGCCACAGGAAAGTTGCATGTCCTAAAATATGTAACAGTTAACTTGCTTGCTGGTGTTCTGCTGTATGTTCTTAATACTGTTTAACGTCTACATTACTATGTCCCGCGTGATATCTGTTAAACAGTCCCCATGGATGGAGCCAAGATGTTCACAGTTTGTGACTTTTCACATTTCTTCAATGTTGATTGCGATCTCTTGTTAGCGTGTAGTTGTGTCCACAAGGAGGACCTAGTTATTATCCGCATATATATTAGTTCTGGCATAGAATTTACGCAAATACGCCCGTGTGTTGCCGGGGCCCATACGGGGAAGCAAAGAATAGTAACACTGTTGCCCACAATGCACGTCGTAAGAGGCAACTAAGGAGGCTATGGTTCCGTCGCCTTGCTACTGAGTGAGTGCGTGGCGCGACACTGTGAGCTGTGAATCTTGCGTGGAATGCTTTTGCATCTGTCCGCGGTTGTTTTTAGCGTGGACTGCATGTTCGGAACGATGACGGCCGGCTGTTGCTGGATTGACTGGTTTGCCTTTTCGGTTCACGAGTGCATTTTTCAGGAGACTCCTGGGAGTCGTCGTTGTAGCTACCGAGTTTGTGCTTTGTGCGGCGCTTTCGGTGAGTCGCACTGCAGAACGAGACCGAACCATATGGGATAAAACCTGGGTCAATGAAGTCTTTCCGGTGACTGCCGTGTCCATCGACGATGAACTGTATTTTTCGTGGAGGTCTTTTGTGTTGGCATTCTGGCGGCGGCATTATGCATAGTGTACCTGAGCGGGCTGTTAGCTTGCCGACACTCCTGTCTATTCCATTGTTCACATGGGGCAGTGAGGAGCATTTTGTGTGATATTCACTGGCACAGGAACGGAGCAATATGGGGACGACCCGTCGCAGTGAAGTTGGAACCGCCACTAACTAACTAACTAACATTTACGCAAATAACGAATAGATCAAACTGGTCTGTGGTCTCAAATTTTCAAACATTTATTTCAACACTAGTTACAACATGACATCGTTGATTTATGTGTTATTTCCAACAACCGCGATGCACATTTCATCCTGACTTACACACATGAACCGGCGCTGTGGCTTGGGGGATAGTGAAATGAGTTTCACATTTCCCAGTCAAACCGAGTCGAGGGTTCGAAGTCAGCTTCCGGAGATTCTGAAGCTGGTTGCTTGCGTTGATTTCGATTTGTATATTGTCGGCCATTTAGAAAGCGATGGCAAACTACTGAACTGAAACGGTCTCTTGCAAATCACAAACAGCCAATAAATTAAGGAGTTTATTGCAACGTTCTTTAAAGAACACGCAGCGGACTTAACTACACACATGACGTCATTTATATTAGTGTTCTTTCTGACAAATTGATGTACATTTTAGCCCGGCGTACACTAGTTCAGTCCGTGTTGTAGTTGGTGATCACAGTTCTTCTCAAGTGGACGAGGGAGAACAGGCTTTGGATGTACAACAGATCATATCACATGCAAATTATCTTGGTGAGTGCGTTGCCTAAATTGCAACCAGTGAAATAACGCAGAATTGTTAGGCCTGGTTTTAAAGTACGTCACATTGCAAATAACGTGCTTACTACTACTATTCACAGAATAATAGTTATACATATGCTGGTGTGTGGAGTATATAATAATAGCTATAAATTCCGGCATGTGGAGAATATAATCATCTCAGCTGGTTCCTCTTGTACCTTGAGGTGTCGAAGTGAAGTATAAACACCCGTTTAACAGCTCGTTTGTGGGCTGTATATATTGAGATTGCCATGGGCTGTTATTCCCTCTGCCCACTGTTTACATAGCCGGTCGCTTCTTCTGGTTCCATTTGATCTGTACATCATTACTTGTTGTGGATACTTTTAGTTGGGTACTTTTGCTTTCTTTCACCCCAAACAAACTTTGCCAGCTATATTTAGAGTAACCAGCTATATTTAGCGCCGACGGTGATCTCCTCTGTGTTCGGGTGGAGTGCGTGTCAGTGCGTTTCAATTGCCCCACACCACAGTGTTGTTTCTTTGGGCTGTGGCAACCGTTTCTGTCTCCCTTCGATCCTCATTTGCATCGGTCCTGCAATCACTTTCCGGTTAGGGTTAGGGTTAGGGTTAGGGGGTAGGGTTAGGATTAGGGTTAGGGGTAGGGTACACACACTAACCCTAACCCTAACCCTAATCCTAATCCTAACCCTACCCCCTAATCGGAAAGTGAAAGAATAGCGCACCACCGCCGCCGCATAGAATTGCGCACCGAGCTACGGCGCAACACACGGAAACCCCCTGAATGTTCGGCGCAACACATGGAACCCCTGGATGTGACGTCATACCCTGGGATTCCCTTTTGTTTGGGGTGAAAGAAAGCAAAAGTACCTGTAGTTGGTAGCCTAGTTATATGGCCGAACTATATAACTTGCTGTTTTCTACTGAAATCTAGCGCTGCTATAACCCACAACTTAAGTCCTGATTTCTTCATTTCTCATTTTTCTTTCTTCTTGATACATTGATATTTGTAAACAGGAATCTTATTTGTGTTGTAATTTTTCTTTTCTCTTCCTCCGTCATTGTCCGTGTTTCGCATTGGTAACATAGGGTTGGTAGGAAGATTGTGTTGTAGAGTGTTTTTAGTTAACTATTGATACGTGTTCGTTCTTTAGTATTATTCCCATTTGTCCAATGAGTTGATTTGCCTTATTTTCGATTTCGTCTTCTGATTTGCCATTTGATGATATTATACTTCCTAAGTACTCGGAGCTCTTTATTGATTCAGGGAGTGTTCTGTTAGATGAATCATTGTTGCTTTCTCTTCTGGGTTATATTCATTTACCTCTGTTGTATTAATGCTAATTTTTTATGTTATGTTCCATTACACACTTCGTTTAGGCTATTTATGTGGACTTTTAACTCAGCTTCTGATTTCGCAATTAGTGCTTGATCGTCTGTAACTATAAGGTTTTGATGGTGTAATTTGCCATTGATTCTACTTGTGATCTGTTGTTCATGCGATGTTCTTGCAGTCTGTGTTTCACTGGTGTCGGTGACATTCAAAGTTCCGTTGTCTTATGCATATTCTTTTTACTATCTACTTTTTTTATCTTCTGTAAATTCCTGCCAATACTAGTAAACGTTATTTCGCGTGCTGTTTCCAGTTTTCTCCTGGGTTTTGTCATATTTGAGGTGTTGTTGTTGTTAGGTGTCTAGGCAATCATATCGCGTCTTCTCTCTCTTAAAATTGATGTGTTCTAATAGCATATCTGAGAGTAACTTTCTGTTCTAATTGTGCCAGAAGTCAAGTAGATATAATTCCGAGAATTCTGGACAATTTGTAAACACGCGAAAATATCATTGGAAGTTTTGGAGATGTGGAAAGAAGAAGAAGAAGAAGAAGAAGAAGAAGAAGAAGAAGAAGAAGAAGAAGGAAGAAGAAGAAGAAGAAGAAGAAGAAGAAGAAGAAGAAGAAGAAGAAGAAGAAGAAGAAGAAGAAGAAGAAGAAGAAGAAGAAGAAGAAGAAGAAGAAGAAGAGAAGAAGAAGAAGAAGAAGAAGAAGAAGAAGAAGAAGAAGAAGAAGAAGAAGAAGAAGAAGAAGAAGAAGAAGAAGAAGAAGAAGAAGAAGAAGAAGAAGAAGAAGAAGAAGAAGAAGAAGAAGAAGAAGAAGAAGAAGAAGAAGAAGAAGAAGAAGAAGAAGAAGAAGAAGAAGAAGAAGAAGAAGAAGAAGAAGAAGAAGAAGAAGAAGAAGAAGAAGAAGAAGAAGAAGAAGAAGAAGAAGAAGAAGAAGAAGAAGAAGAAGAAGAAGAAGAAGAAGAAGAAGAAGAAGAAGAAGAAGAAGAAGAAGAAGAAGAAGAAGAAGAAGAAGAAGAAGAAGAAGAAGAAGAAGAAGAAGAAGAAGAAGAAGAAGAAGGGAGGAGGAGGAGGAGGAGGAGGAGGAGGAGGAGGAGGAGGAGGAGGAGGAGGAGGAGGAGGAGGAGGAAGGAGGAGGAGAAGAAGAAGAAGAAGAAGAAGAAGAAGAAGAAGAAGAAGAGAAGAAGAAGAAGAGAAGAAGAAGAAGAAGAAGAAGAACAACCAACCAACCAACCAACCAACCAACCAACCAACCAACCAACCAACCAACGAACGAACGAACGAACGAACGGACTTTATTTTCAAAGGGTAAGAAATTGGACACGCAGGCCCGTCATACATTCGACCCTTCCAATCACATCAATAGTGTATAGGAAAAAACATTGTCAAATACATTTTGTAAACATAAAAAATGCATATTACCATGTTATGAGACACATCCACCACCCACCCACACATCCCCATTCACCCCACATCCCCCACCCAACCACAAACACACCCCAGGCACACATACATACCCCCACCCATCCATCACATCCCCATACCTACACATCTCCCCACCCACACACACCTCCCACCTACCACAGATCCCATCCCACACCCCAAGCACACATACATTCCCAACCCACACATCCCCCACCCACACACATCCACCCACCTACACACATCTCCCCACCCACTCACATATCCTCCACCCGTGCCATTACCCATCAACAATTACCCACCCACATATCCACCTCCACCCACCCACCTCCAACCACCCGGCTAAACACACAACCACACTTGCCCCACGCACACACACATCTCCCCGCCAACTCACATATCCCGCAGCTACCCACACACAAATTCAGCATTCACTCATATAATCTCCCATCTCCCCCAGCCCACTCACAGATCCCGAGACTACCCAAGGAAACATCCCCCATCATCTCCTAACCTACACACACTCACCCACCCACATATTCTCTACCACCCACATATCCTCCACCCACCCATCCCCAAACCAAACATCCTTTAACCACACACCCTAACCCATATACAATCACCCACCCACACATCCTCTATCAACCAATCCCCTAGCCTCACATCCCTTAACCACACACCCCTACCCATATACACATACATCCCCACCCACACACACACCTTCCCCACCATACACACATCCCATCACACACATCCCGAACAACCAACACATCCCCATTCACAAACACACACCTCCCATCCACGCACACACAACCCACACACAACCCACACACACATATCCCCCACACATACACTCATCCCCCTCACGACATCTCCCACACACGTGCGTATCCCTCAACCACTAACACCCACACATCCCTCACCCACTCATCAACACATACATCTCCCATCTACCCACCCCACACTCACACACCCCAACCACCGATCCAAACACACATCCCCACCCTCATACACGTCCTTCACCCACCGCACACCCACACCCAACCACACCCCACCCATCTACACACACAAACTTTATCCACACCCATCTTCCTCTCCACACAACACCACACCCACACACATCCCCAAGACACATCCCTCACCATACACACACATCTCCCCACCCATCTCTTACCCACCCACACATCCCCTACCTACAATCAATCTCAACACCCACACATACATCCTCCATTCAGCTATACACACACACCCACCCACTCAGATATATCCCCCACCCACACACACACACATCCCCATATCTATCACCCACACCTATTACGCACCCATCCCCCAACCCACACACATACCACACACACACACATTCACACACACACATCCCTCACCCACACACCCACTGACCCACCCACCAACCCACACACACATACTCCCCACCCATCCACCCAAACATCCCACACCAACACACATCCCTCACCCACACACCCACTGACCCACCAACCCACACACACCACACTCCCCACCCATCCACCCAAACATCCCACACCAACACACATCCCTCACCCACACACACATCCTCACACCACAACCACCCCCACCTGCACACATCTCCCACCCACCATATATCCGTCACATCCGCATCTCCCCACCCACACATGTATCCCCCACCCATCCCATAACACACCAACAATCATCCACCCACATATCCGCCTCCACACACTCACCCACAACCGCCTAGCCAAACACACATCCTCACCCACACACACATCTCCCCGCCAACCCATACATCCCGCACGTACCCAAACACAAATCCCGCACAACCCACACACTCCCAATCCGCCCACCCACGCTTCCACCCACACACACATCCCCCACCATCCCCCAACCTACTATTATGAACAATCTCCCAAACTTTACACACACATACAGTGACGATTGTCGTGAGCATTCTCGCAAATTGTAAAAAAAATGGAGAAAAATTGTACATATATATTTTGTAACGTAAAAATTAGTGATGCAATTCAACTCTCTCTCTCTCTCTCTCTCTCTCTCTCTCTCTCTCTCTCTCTCTCTTCTCTCTCTCTCTCTCTCTCTCTCTCTCTCTCTCTCTCTCTCGCTTTCGCTATCTCTCTCTTCTTACACACACACACACACATATATATATATATATATATAATATATATATATATATATATATATATATATATATTATATATATATATATATATATATATATATATACGCAGACACGTATACTCACACTCCCTTACTCACTCACACTCACTAACTCTCTCACTCACTCTACAGTAGTGTGCATGCAATTATATTGTAATGATAAAATCAAGTGGCATACAAAATGATACCTCAGAAGAAGAAGAAAAAGAAGAAGAAGAAGAAGAAGAAGAAGAAGAAGAAGAAGAAGAAGAAGAAGAAGAAGAAGAAGAAGAAGAAGAAGAAGAAGAAGAAGAAGAAGAAGAAGAAGAAGAGAAGAAGAAGAGAGGAAAGAGGAAGGAGGAGGAAAAAGAAAGTGACGAAGAGGGAGAAGGAGGAGGCGGAAGGTGGAAGATGGGGGAGGAAGGAGGGGAGGAAGAAGAAGAAGAAACAGTAAGAAGAAGGAAGACGAAGAGGAAAGAAAAAGAAGGTAGAAGAAGAATGAAGAAGAGGAAGGAAAAAGAGGAAGGAAGAAGAGGAAAGAAGAAGAGAAAGGAAGAAGAAGAAGGAAGAAGAGGAAGGAAGAAGAGGAAGGAAGTAGACGATGGAAAGAAGAAGAAGAAGAAGAAGAAGAAGAAGAAGAAGAAGAAGAAGAAGAAGAAGAAGAAGAAGAAGAAGAAGAAGAAGAAGAAGAAGAAGAAGAAGGAAGGAAGAAGAAGTGAAGGAAGAAGAAGGAAGGAAGACTAAGTAAAGAAGAAGAAGGAATAAGAAGGAGGAAGAAGACGACGACGACGAAGAAGTCGAAGGAGAAGATAAAGAAGAAGCAGAAGAATAGGAAGAAGAAGAAGAAGAAGAAGAAGAAGAAGAAGAAGAAGAAGAAGAAGAAGAAGAAGAAGAAGAAGAAGAAGAAGAAGAAGAAGAAGAAGAAGAAGAAGAAGAAGAAGAAGAAGAAGAAGAAGAAGAAGAAGAAGGAGAAGAAGAAGAAGAAGAAGAAGAAGAAGAAGAAGAAGAAGAAGAAGAAGAAGAAGAAGAAGAAGAAGAAGAAGAAGAAGAAGAAGAAGAAGAAGAAGAAGAAAGACTTTGCACACCCAATGTTTTCATTTGTAAACTACAATCTTTCTAGTGGTTTCCTTGATTTGCTGCAGGGTCGAACAATGATAACAACATCGCGTTACTCAAAGTTGCCAACACCAGCGACGGACGTGGCATTCGGTTCAACAATTATGTACAACCCATCTGTCTACCGGCCGCAGACGAGAGACCTGCAACTGGAACCCAGCTGACCGTTTCAGGATGGGGCCGGACCTCTGTCCGTAAGAAATCTCATCCTAATATTTATATGGCTAATATTTAGGACAGGGGTGCAGGTGGTGGATGTAATTGAAGAGCAGCTGACTGACAGTAGCTGGTTACGGTCTCCAATTTCACTACGGTAGGCAGAGGATCTCTTTTTGGAAACAATGGCTAACGTCATTGACCAGTATGATCCACTACTAAGACGGAAAGCATGGCAAACTACCTTTTTATTGTTTTACAGATGCCTAACAAATCATGTTTCGTCAATTCATAGAACAAACGAAAATCGTAAACTGATTAGAGAAACTAGAAGTACATAGTCAAAATATTTTTGGGGCACGTTATGAGAATAAATAAACTGGAGAACTTGGTGACATCTGGCAAGATTAATAGGACAAGAGCAAAGGGGAGGTAGAGAAGTATATATCTCGATAGCTTAGCCACATGGCATAATCTAGGCAAAAGCACAGGGCTGATCCACGACTCTGGTGATAGTGTGAGATGGCGGAACATGACCGCTCACGCTTATCGACATTACACATGGTAATGAACGAACGAACGAACAATCTTTATTTTCAAAGGGTTAAGAACTGGGCACGCAGGCTCGTCTGACATCGTGCCCTTCTTCTCTAATTCCTCTCCTACATTATTTCATTCAACATCACATATGAAGCTAATCTTAGACAACAAATGATGCATATGTAGGATCTGTTAAATCTCATTACGAAACAGAAGAGTTTCTGTTACAAGTGGATCAACGTTAGATACGAGGGTCGGTCAGAGGGTAATGCATCACATGCTGTTTCTCAACGAATACTGAAGATAGAAACATGAAATTGTACACACTACACACTTGAATTACAACTATTTGTTGTATGAATTTCTGTCACATTTCGACAATTTGAACAGCTACAGTGATCAGTTAAAATGGCATTTGTGAACAACATACATTACAAACAGCGAATTGTAATACAATTTCTGGTTTGCGGTAAAAGAAACAGCGGTGAACATTCTGAAACGTGTGTGTGTGCAGTGTATGGAAGTGGTGCACTCGGTTGCAGCAGCGTCAGTGGCTGGGCTCAGAGAGTTAAATCTCCAGAAAGTGAAGAGACGGAACTGCGTGCTGATAATGAGGGTGTGATCCAATCAGTGAAGACATGGCTACGTGAGCAGAGCTATGCCGGGTACAGTCAAGACACGCATGCAGGTGTGTGGTGCTGTCTAGAGCAACCCTGACACACATGTATGAAGTCGGACACAGTTACCCTAGGCGTGCATGACTGGGTGGGATGTGTTTCCCTCAGAAGAGGTACGAAGAAGAAGATGCACGCCGCCAGCCTGATTATAATTGTGTGTTTTCATGCCGTGTACAGAATGTTTCTTCCTTTGGTCCATTCTAAGCCTTGGCCAGCAACTGGTCTAGGATCAAGGATCCGACAGGGATTATTTTGCTGATCAAGCAGTTTCTGCAGCTTGTCTTATTCCAAATGTATTGGTCTTACCTATCCTCTGCAGTAAACTAGACAGGCCGAGAGAGTGATCTTGTTGCATACGTCAAATATTTAAGTAGCATAAGCAACTTTACAATTAAGCAAAGGCTTTGTGCTATGGAAGGTGTAACTTCATCCCTAGTTCCCGCAATGGGTTGTAGTTATGCCTTGTGTGAAGCATAATGTGACAAACTATCGTCTGTCAAGACAGCCAGGTGCCAGTCATCGTCCACGCCGTGTGGGGTTGGTGATCATGTCTGTCCACAGTCTTCTGTCTATCCTGTTTGAATCATTTCTGATACCGACGTTCCATCATGCCGTGATGTCAAACTGTCCAGTATTTTCTTGGTCTTACTCTGACTCTCTTCCCTTCAGCTTTCCCATCGCAACAACATACTCCAGCTTTGCCTTTCTCAGAGTGTGGTCCACCAAATGGGGATTGCCTTCTTCTGATGCGAGAGACCAGTTCTCTGTGTGAGCTAACTTCTGTCCTATCAGGGTAACGTCATGTCCTATGAGAGGCCCGGGTGTTTGAGGCTGGGAGTAGCCCACAGACAATTGTTGGCTATAGTCTCAAGTGTGACGACGTTAGGCAGAGGATCTCTCTATAGAGACAATGGCTACTGTCACCGACCAGTATGGTCACTGCCAAGAAGGAAAGCAATGGCAGACTACCTTCTTTACAGATGCCTCCCAAGCCATGTATGTACACACCCCAAGCGTTTCCGAAAAAATGCACTCGTGAATCGAAGGACGCGGCCCAGAATCGAACCCACAATCTTCGTAGCCCGAGTCAGACGGCTTGACCACTTCGCCACGGAGACTCCCTATTTTATCAGCAGCATAATCTATTACTCATGAAACTAACGACTGCTATCCTTGTTTTATCTGTCGAAGTCATTGGTTCATCATCTGACATACTGAAAAAGGCCGAACTCCCTGTGGTCACCAAAGACACATGCAACAGAGCCTACGACTGTCGACGGGTTACGGACCGCATGCTGTGTGCGGGGTCAGAAAACAGACAGTCTGACGTCTGCTCAGGGGACAACGGAGGGCCTGCGACCTATACATCTGGAGGTGGGAGATCCAGTCTGTCTCCTTCACACATTCCTTATCTAATTTCGCGATACGATGTAGAACATGGGATGCGTGAGATGTAATGGCTAGAGGCTAGAACAGTGGTTCTCAACCGGTGGGGAATTCCCCCCCCCCCCCCCGAGGAAGGAATTTTAGGGTTTCCAGGGGGAGGGGGGGGGGGAAATTAAGATTATTTCTAGACTGCGTGAATACAAGAACCGATTACTTGATATTGTTTTTCCCTTCATACTTTACAGTTCTGTACGTATCACCCTTCTGAAATTCATTTTATAACGTAAGTAGATCCGCAAATAATGTTTTATGTAGATGTCTAGACTTGATTTAGTATGTGCTATTAAATTTAGTTTCAGTTATTATGTATACTGTGTAGGGACAGGGGGAAATTTTTAGGGAGGAAGTACGAAAGGGGGGGGGGGATGGCGTTCTAAAAATATGGTGGGAGGGGGGAATGACGTCCTAAAAATATGGTGAACGGGGGCAAGGGCCAAAAAAGGTTGAGAACCACTGGGCTAGAAGCTAGTTGCTTGTGGCTAGAAGTTAGTGGCTAGTGGCTAGAGGCTAGTGGCTAGTGGCTTGTAGCTAGAGGTTAGTGGCTAGTGGCTAGTGGCTAGTGGCTGGAGGCTAGTGGCTAGTGGCTAGAGGATAGTGGCTAGTGGCTAGAGGCCAGATGCTTATAGCTAGTGGCCAGAGACTAGCTTCTAGTAGCTAGTGGCTAGTGGCTAGAGGCTAGTGGCTAATGGCTATTGGTTACTGGTTAGAGACTAGTAGCTACTGGCTAGTGGCTTGTGGCTAGTGGCTAACGGCTAGTGGCTAGACGCTTGTGTCTAGAGGCCAGTGGCTAGACGCATGTGGCTAGATGCTAGTGGCTTATGGCTAGTGGCAAGAGGCTACTGGCTAGTGGTTAGTGGCCAGAGACTAATGGCTAGATGCTAGTGGCTTGTCTGCCAGCCCGATGGTTATAGGTTCGAATCCCTATCAGGACGGATGTTTTAAAAAAAACGACCTGGGATTTCAGGTCCATCCAGCCTGACATTGGTAATAGAGACAGTCATGGGGTGTAACATTGGTAACAGAGACAGTCTTGGGGTGTAACATTGGTAACAGAGATAGTCTTGGGGTAACAATGGTAACAGAGATAGTCTTGGGGTGTAACATTGGTAACAGAGACAGTCTTGGGGTGTAACAATGGTAACAGAGACAGTCTTGGGGTGTAACATTGGTAACAGAGACAGTCTTGGGGTGTAACATTGGTAACAGAGATAGTCTTGGGGTAACATCGGTAACAGAGATAGTCTTGGGGTGTAACAATGGTAACAGAGACAGTCTTGGGGTGTAACATTGGTAACAGAGACAGTCTTGGTGTGTAACATTGGTAACAGAGATAGTCTTGGGGTAACATCGGTAACAGAGATAGTCTTGGGGTGTAACAATGGTAACAGAGACAGTCTTGGGGTGTAACATTGGTAACAGAGACAGTCTTGGTGTGTAACATTGGTAACAGAGATAGTCTTGGGGTAACATTGGAAACAGAGATAGTCTTGGGGTGTAACATTGGTAACAGAGACAGTCTTGGGGTGTAACAATGGTAACAGAGACAGTCTTGGGGTGTAACATTGGTAACAGAGATAGTCTTGGGGTAACATTGGAAACAGAGAGAGTCTTGGGGTATAACATTGGTAAAAGAGACAGTCTTAGGGTGTAACATTGGTAACAGAGACAGTCTTGGGGTGTAACATTGGTAACAGAGACAGTCTTGGGGTGTAACATTGGTAACAGAGATAGTCTCGTGGTGTAACAATGGTAACAGAGATAGTCTTGGGGTGTAACATTGGTAACAGAGACAGTCTTGGGGTGTAACATTGGTAACAGAGATAGTCTTGGGGTGTAACATTGGTAACAGAGACAGTCTTGGGGTTTAAAGGTTTACAGCATGATACTGATGACATCACCCTCCGAGAACGGATTGGTCTTTGCAGACATGACTCTAACATCACACACTTAATGCATCTAGGGTGGATAAAAAGGACCCTTTACTTACCTACCTAACTACCTACTGACTTACCTGCGTACACATAAATAACTTTACCTACCTAACTACCTATTGACATACATACGCACACATAAATCTTCTTACCTACCTATTTATCTACATTTTAATCTGGTTACCTACCTATCTTCATAAACCAACTCCACTGATGCTGGTTGAACGTTGTGGAAAATTATTTTTTTTCTACAAATCGGAATCGAAAATCTACCTACATATAAATTTGCTTACCTACCTGCCTGCCTACTGACCTACCTAAGTACACATAAATCTGCTTACCTAATTACCTGCCTACTTACCAGTTTGCTTACCTAACTACTTATATAAATAACTATCTACATGCCTAACTACCTCCCTATCTACCAAATACCTGCCTACCCACCAACCCACGCACTCACTCAATCACTCACTCACCGAACTACTCACACACCCAATCACTCACTACCCCACCCATATATATATATATCTTATATATAAAAAAGACTTGTGCGTATGTATCTCTGTATGTATTTATGTATCTCTGTCCGTATGGCCTTTATTTGTTCGCGAACGGCCCATCCGATTGAGATGAAATTTTCTACACGCCTTCCTTTCATTCCAGAGCTGACAACTGTGATATTTTGTTAGTGTGAAATCGCCTGCTTACTCAGTATTATTTCATTTTTCATTTTTCATCATAATTTCATATATTTCAGGGGACCTAACTCTGTAAAAGTTATTTCAAGGGGCATAACTTTTCTGTATAACTTATAGTCATATTGTGGCATCGTTTTCAAAGATTTATAAACTCTTTGTCCATAGTTATGTACCGGCATATGAGTTATAATAAATAATGATACAATCTGTAAGGCATTTTCAAAGTTTTCATAAAAATGATGCACAATGCATAACATTGTAACTCATCTTTTTTTGCTTAAGAAGTTACTGTAGTCATGCAGGTGATTAGAAAGAGTTTTCATTAAAAATAATGGATGGTGTGTAGAAGAACGTTCTTTTAAGTTACTTTTTTTGTTGTATGAATTTAATGAAGCCGGACAGGGTCAGGCAGACAGATAGACAGACAGATAGACAGTCGGGAACGGGAACTTATATGACTACTTATATGAATTAAATGAGATGCTCCACATCAGGAGCTGGGAAATGCCGGGCCGGGTCAGACAGACAGACAGACAGACAGACAGACAGACAGACAGACAGACAGACAGTCGGTAACGGGAACGAGAACTTATATGACTACTTATATGAATTAAATGAGATGCTCCCCACCAGGGTCTGGGCGAAGCCGGGCAGGGTCAGCTAGTATAGTCATAAAAAACGCCGTGGCGGAACAAACACGGCAGGGGGCTTCGGATCGTCAGAAGTGTACCCCCTTCCCCAAGTATTTTGGACCTTTAAGCTATTGATACTCTCTCGGGGGGGGGGGGTTTCCCGTCCGGGTCATGACTTCGGGCGTCTTCCCTCTGCCGTGGAGACGTTTGGTCACATTCGGTCACATTCGTTGACCTTGTTGTTGTGCTTGTACCTTCGTTGTTACCATGTCATTTCTCAAGCCCTCCCTCCCTCGGTGAGGAGAGTCCGTGCACCCTGTGCTTGCCCGCTTGGTCATGGGGAACCAGCTTCTTCCCCCGCCACAGCCTCTGTCGCCTCCATTCGTCTCTGTCGCCGTGTTCCTTCCTCGTGCCACGTTCACGGCGCCGCACTTTACTAGGAAGGCAGTTCTTCCTTAACGTTCTGGACCCACCACGTGGTCTCTGTAGCTGGGTAAGTTCGACTTACGGACGATTACCGATATGTTATGGAAGTCGGACTTTGGCTGACATTTGCATTGTTGACTGCACTCAGATTCACCACCTACGCTCGGAGGAAAGGCTAAAGAGCTGACACGAGACGTTGCAAGTTCGTAGTCTTGGTTGAGAGATTGTTAGTAGTTCTGCAGTTACCGCTTCTAACCATACTAGTTTTGAGACTCGTCCCATTTCAGGCTCCGATAATTCCATAGCCAGCACGAGGCCTTTTCGGCTGTCTCACACAGTTGCTTTTTGACCCAAGTTTTTGCTAGTCCTGTAATGTCCATTCGTTTTAGAACATAATACACAGAGTGGGAGACATGACCTCTGACGCCTACCCCCACGGCGAATAGCCTGACGGTGTACTTTTCCCGTGTTAGACAGGCGACCATGTCATCGTACTTCTCTAATTTGTATGCATTTTGCGCCTGAATATTTGACTCTTAAGGGACGGTCAGCTCAATCAGCTTTAGCTGCTTGGCTGACGAGGAGCTGAGTACGATGTCAGGTCGCAAGCCAAACTTTCGGATCACCTCAGGGTATCTGCCACGGCCCTTGAGATCCACGGTCAGTTCCCAGTCCCTCGAACCATCGAAAATGGTCGTCAGTTCTACCATCGTTGCGCCCGGCTCGGAGGAAGGAAATCTCCATCGGCCTCGGCCTAGTCCCCTCTTTGTTCGCCTTCATTCCGGCTACATCCACAATGGCCGCCAACTCAGTAAGGACTTTGTTCCGCCACGTGAATCGGCCTAGGGTCAGGGCAACCTTGCATGCGGACAGCACGTGTTCCGCTGTCTGAACCATTTTAACCTTTTTACAGAGGGGACAGAACGGGTCGGTGGTTTTCTCCCACTTGACCAAGTTGGCAGCTGATGGCAAGACATCGTAGAGTGATCGGACGACGAAACTTAGGCGCAGAGGTGCCATTCGCCAAATCTCATTTCAGGTAAGAGATCTCTGCACAACCTCTTCCCATGACATCTAACTGAGTCTGCTGCGCCTGTTGGGCAGCCATCCGCACTCTTTCGTCATCCTCCCTCTTGCGGATCTCCTTAACCAACAGGTCACTGCGTTCTTTGGTCTCGCCTTGGACCATATCGGATCACTGTTTTTGAGGCCGAAACCTTTCCTGCCCGACTGAGTGTGGCCCATGACCTCCTTCAGCTGCAGTGTTGCCTGAGCTGCTTCGACAGCGCTGACGACTTTCCACTTTCTCCCCGTTCTCAGGGCGGGAACTGAGGCACTAACCGTTACATCTGGAGACTCGCGCAGCATCATTGCGAGTCTGGTTTTTCCGGATTTGAACTCTTCCATGAGGGACGGGAACGGAAGAGGGGAGGGGGGACGGGTTTACTCTGCACTACAGTGCGACAGTCGTGAGACATGTTGGTACTCCAAGCCACTTTCTTATATACCTGCTTATCATTCCTTCCATAGTGCTCACCGTGGTCATGCCTATATCATATGTCAGCAGCGGCCACAGGAGTTTCGGAATGAGCATGAATTGGAGGCACCAGATATTGCATTTGACTATCAGCCTGGTTTTATCTATTATACCCAGGCCGTTCGTCAGCATTTCTTGCATCTCTCTCTCTCTCTCTCTCTCTCTCTCTCTCTATATATATATATATATATATATATATATATATATATATATATATATATATATATATATATATATATATATATAATTGTTTTCCCTGTACAGTGAAAGTATTTTCAGAAATATTGAAGATATGGAAGGAATCAACTTTGGGGGACGATGCATCAATAACATTAGATATGCAGATTATACAGTCTTGATTGCAGACAATGAACAGGACCTGCAACATTTAGTAGATGCGGTTGTTACACACAATGAACAACGAGGGTTAGAATTAAATTGTAAAATGACATAGATTATGGTCGTCACTAGGAAGAACGAAATACCACAATGTAATATACAAATAAATGGGAATATTCTTCAACAAATGAATAGGTACAATTATCTCGGAACAGTAATAACATCTGATGGGAGATGCCTTGAAGAGATTAGATCAAGAATCGCCATGGCAAAAGTAGCCTTTAGCAAGATGAAAATCATACTGACCAATAAAAGAATGTCAATTGAAACGAGAAAAAGAACGAACGAACGAACGAACAAACAAACTTTATTTTCAAAGGGTTAAGAATTGGGCACGCAGGCCCGTCTAACATTCTGCCCTTCTGTCACTCTCTTTCATACATTATTTCATTCACACATCATTCAAGGCTAACAGAGAACAACAAAAATATAAAGGATATGCATTATAAAGGCATGGGCAAAATGCGAACATCAAAACTACACGACACGGTAATATTAGATAATGGTCTGACGTGCTACATAGAACCTGTACTTTTATATGGATGTGAAGCTTGGACAATGAGCAGTAAGGCTGAAAAGCATCTGATGGCTGTAGAAATGTGGTTTCTGGGGAAAATGCCAATGAACAAACCCTTCAAGAAACAAATGAAGATCGTAAACTAA
This sequence comes from Cepaea hortensis, assembly GCA_963921405.1. Lineage (NCBI taxonomy): Eukaryota > Metazoa > Mollusca > Gastropoda > Stylommatophora > Helicidae > Cepaea > Cepaea hortensis. The sequence continues at coordinate 313,989,437 of OY992876.1, read as the reverse complement.
TTAGAGATTAGACGCAGACAGTCAAAATATTTTTTGGGCATGTTATGAGAAGAAATGAATTGGAGAACTTGGTGACAACTGGCAAGATCGAAGGGAGCAGACCAAGAGGAAGACTGATAAGCAAATACCTGGATGGCTTGGCCTCGTGGCATGGTCGAGACAGAAACACGGAGCTGATCCACGACTCTGGTGATCGAGTGAGATGGCAAAACATGACAGCCCACGCTTACCGGCATGGCACATGATAGATGGATATATATATATATATATATATATATATATATATGTGTGTGTGTGTGTGTGTGTGTGTGTGTGTGTGTGTGTGTGTGTGTGTGTGTGTGTGTGTGACACATAAAGGGATATGAAGATATAATTCCCTACACTTTAGTGCTCAAAGATGAACAAGCGCAACACTGACTTCTATTGGGTCAGAGAAGTAAAGGATAATAAGGAGAGAGAGAGAGAGAGAGAGAGAGAGAGAGAGAGAGAGAGAGAGAGAGAGAGAGAGAGAGAGAGAGCACTTTATACATTCCCCTCAGTTAACAAGAGAAAGGATAGAGAGTTAGACAGAAAATTCCAGGATTTCTTGAGGCGGGGAGTAAACTGTTGTATACCTCAGACAAAAGATCACACTGTTGGACTGTAATAGGATCAATGAGTTTGCACAACAAACTATAAACTAAACAAAACACACCATTAACAACTAATGACATCTTTATTGGACGACACTCATGATCTGAAGTTAAATGGACACATAGGCACAACACATGACTGATGGGATTACAGAGGAGGGAACCTATGTTCCCACAGTGAGCGTCAGTGCTGCCTAACATCCATGGTCGCGCGACCGAGTACCCACCCAACATATCAATAAGAACATAACAAAGGAATTTAAGGGCTACCAATAATGATGATAAGGACAGAGACGGGCTCTCTATTGATCTCACCCCAAGAGAATTGGAAGCGGTTCGAGTCGCGCCTGTGACTTATAAGAGTATGGAGCCAGTCGCTCAGAAAGTCGTGGCGTGCTGATGAGCGTAAACTGGCCTAGGAATCAACATACAGATGAAAGATGATGATGTTGACCGCAATTTCCTGAAACAGGATGGAAACGCGGAAAAAAACTTATATATATATATATATATATATATATATATATATATATATATATATATATATATATATATATATATATATATATATATATATATATATATATATATATATATATATATATATATATATATATCGTTCATTTGATACCCGTTCCAATGGCTTTATTAGAAAATCACGAAAGACACATTGACAGGTGTGATAGAAATAAACAAAGCATTCATTTTGAATGAATTATGCACCATGGGTTGGTAAGAAGAAGTCGCCGTAGGTATTCAGGCACGCATCCCATTGCTTAGATAGGCGGCGAATGTCGTCCGCAAAAAAAAAGGATTGTGGTTCCTCACTGAACCAAGTGTTTACAGCGGTCATTACGTCTGCATCTGTGTGAAATCGTTGCCCCTTGAGCGCTTAATTTAGAGGTCGGAACAAATGAAAATCACATGATGACAAATCAGGACTCTAGGCTGGATGTTGCAGAATTTCCCACTTCTTCCTTGCTAATGCTTTCTGCACAATCTTTGCGACATGCGGACGAGCATTATCGTGCAACAAAATCACAGCGCGAGAAAGTATGCCGGGTCGTTTATTCTTGATGGCTTTTTGCAGCTTGTCTAGTGTTTGCAAGTAGTGGGTAGACTTGACGTTGACACCAGGTTCTTTGAGTTGAGTTGAGTTTAGTTGAGTTAAGAACAGACATCACTGCACTCAGGACATTCCCATACGTGCTCCGTCCCCTCGTTCAACAGCCAGCGAAGTGTAATACTACTAATCGTTCCCACCGCTATCTGACTAAAAGTTCTCCTGGTCTTCACTCTCAGTTTTGAGATTCTTCCAGAACCCCTGCTGATCCCCCGCAATCTCATTCTTTCCACATAGAGGTTCTCAATCTGTTCCTCCGCCTTCTCCACGTGGTCCCACAAACGCACGACCACCTCCCTCTTGTCCATTGGAAAACTACCACCAAGAGGTGCATTCCCTGCTAGCCTATCAGCCTGTTCATTCCCCCGTACCCCCGCATGGCCAGGGCAAAATACACACACAATTCACCAGGTTCTTTAAAGCCGGCTACCAATAGCCTTTCATGGTCAAACAATGCGCTCAGCATAACCTTACCAGCGGAAACCTGTAACTTGAATTTGTTGGCTTTTGGTGATCTAGCATGCTTCCATTGCATGCTCTTTCTTTTGCTGCTCGGCTCAAAGTGGTGACACCGTGATTCATAGCCTGCCACTATGCGGAAGAGAAATGCGTCACCCTCCACTCTGTAACGCAGCAAGTGGTTCAAACACCATCCCATGCGTCCCTCTTTTTGGTGGTCGGTCAACATCTATGGTACCCACTGTGAATACACCTTCCGATATTGCAGTTTCTTACGAACGAACGTTTGAATTGTCCCAATTGACACATCAAATTCTTTCGCTAGCGAACGTATGCTTCGACCACGGTTCATCTATATTGCTGCATCAATTTTGGCGATGTATTTTTTTTCGTTGCAACAATATGCGCTTGACCCGGCCGTCGAAGATTTGTCGTTAATTGACGTCCTTTCTGAAACCTTCGTGCGCAGTCTGTCACTCTTGTCTTCGACACACATTTGTTACTGTACGCTACCTGCATTATTCGATGAATGTCCAATGGTCGACATCCGTCAAATGAAAGAAACTGAATCACAGCTCTTTGAGCTTCTTTGGACGGATTTTGGATCAACCCGGCCATTTTCTCAACGGTCAGAAACAGAACCTATGCATCATGGGACGATAAGCACGTGCTCTTTTATTCATTGGTCAGTACTTATCACATGACTATGACATGATCATGTTTAACGTAGGCAATTACGCGAGGTGCGGCACGAACGGATTTCAAATGAACGCCCCTAATATATATATATATATATATTAGGGCTGCGGAATTTCACGATTAATTAATCGATTACTCGTTAATATTTTTTCGATTATATTTTTTGTTTTTTTAACTATTAATCGAAAACTTTTCTCCCACCACTTATACAAATTCTTCTTCTTCTTTCGTTCTCTTGAAATATGTCTATAACTGCAGTGTTGTCTGTTGTATGAATTTAACAGTCTTTTTTTAGTTCACTCAGCGGCCCATAGAGTTTATCTTCCACTGTTGTCTCTCTAGGCCAGAAGGTTCGCCTGGATATGTTGTAGTTTGGGCAGCACTTATACAAATGAACCTGATGTCGAAAAATTGTCGGACATTTTAAACATTGTGCTGCAAACACAGCCGAGTTGCAAAATTGTACTGAGTCACTATTGTGTAATCTGCAGCAAGATGTACCAACAACATGGAACAGTATTTTTATTATGCTACAGAGTCTTCTACAGACCAGAGAAGCATTAACTGTCTACATGTATATGAAAAGAAGCAACACAAAGGTCCACAACTGTCAGATTCAAATTGGGAGAAGATTTAGAAATATGTCAAAGTTTTGGACTTATTCTGTCAGACCACGGTCCTGCTTGGCGGTCAAGATTATGTTTCATGTAGCTGTGTATTGCCACTGCTATCACAAGTCGCTGAAAAGTCGACAGGGTCGACTTCATTGCACCGGGTTTATCCCATATTGCTCGGTCTCTTTCCGCAGAGCGGAAAGCGTCGCACGAAGCACGAACTCCGTAACTCTAGCGACGACCCACATGAGTCTCCGAAAAATTTCACTCGTGAACCGAAGGACGCAGCCCGGAAACGAACCCACAACCTTTGGAGCCCGAGTCAAACGGCTTGACCACTTCGCCACGGAGTCTCCCTAGAGTTCAGAGGAAAATAATGTGCCCTCTACCATCACACCTAGAGTTAAGAGGAAAATCATGTCCCCTTTACCACCACACCTAGAAATGAGAGGAAAAATAATTGCCACTATTATCATCGTTGACAAAGCATATGACTGTACGCGATGATGATCCGGGCTACATAGCTAAATTTAGGGCAGAATATTTTAATGACTTCAGTGAACGTGTAGTTAATATGACAAGTATTGAAATACTACATATTGCAAAAGCACTTGATCCACGCTACAAATACCTGAAGTGTTTGTCAAAAGATGCAAAAGAATGAACTTGGTCGCGTATTGAACAACAAATAGCAGTTCATGTTCAAGATGAGCAGATGGAGACTGCTGCAACGAATGATATTGACATTGACAATGAAACTATATGTAAACCAACGAAAGAAAGTATTAAGCTAATTGAGTCTGAAATAAAGAAGAAAGTTGCTGAATCGGTTGACCCTTTACAATGGTGGAAACTTAATAACATGATATCCAAAATTGACATTCTTTGCCAAGACCATACTGTGCATACCGGCTACCTCAGTTCCATGTGAACGATTGTTCAGCTCTGCTGGTTATATTGTTAATAAGACGTGCTCGTTACTTGAACCAAATACTGTCAACATACTCGTCTGTTTGCATAGTTGGTTATTAGATTAATATGACCAAGACAATCCATTGTTATTTAGAATTTTGACAAGTACGACTATAATGTGAGTTATGTGACTATACATGTTTTGCTTTAATCGAAATTAACTATTAATTAATCGTTAATTTTTCAAAAGTTAACTATTAAATTTAAATTAATCAGTCGCAGCCCTAATATATATATATATATATATATATATATATATATATATATATATATATATATATATATATATATATATATATATATATATATATATATATATATAATCTGCAGTCAGGTCTTAGTCAGATATGACTGAGCTACCGTATAACAGTAGACGGTACTACCTGGTTTCTGTTAGCGCCGAACGTTGGGCGGCGCTTACCAAACCCGACACCCCACATTGTGCCAACGGCTTCGGGCGGAAGAGCGCAATTGGGAGGGTACAAGCCTTACCCTGGTGCGAGGAAATGCAAGCTAAAGACAAAATTGTCATGGCAGGGCAGACCAGGCCCTAAGCCTTGGTTGGCGACTGGTCTAGGATCGAAGCTCCGACAGGCGGACAGTTAGAGCATTGCTTTGCTGATCCGGCAGCTTCTGCAGCTTGTCTTGTTCCAGATGTAGGGGTGTTACCTTTCCTCTGGAGTGAACTAGGCAGGCCGAGAGAGGGATCATACTGCATGGGCAACACATGATCTCTATATTTTAGCCCAAGCTTTGTGCTATGGAGAGGCAATAACTCCATCCCTGGTCTTAACTGGTCTCGGAATCAAAGCGAGAGGCAACTGTTACGGGTTATAAGTCCTTGTCAGTTGGCGTAGACATGGGGCGCCACGCGTTGCCTCTGACGGTGGGAGACACCTATAGGTGTCACTGATCAGCTACCGCCCGCCTCAAGCTGGGCAGCCCCCAGCCAATTGGGTGCTGATCCGCCACAGCCTGCCTGCTTCAATGGGTGCTTGGGGCTAGGACTAAATCTGAATCGCAGGCTGTAAAACCAATGCACCAGGTACAAACAAAAATATAAATAGAAACCTCAAGCTACGGCTTGCAACCTGGAACGTGAGAACCATGTGTCCAGGATTTTCCACTGACTTGACCAATATTGACGATGTGAGAAAAACGGCTGTGATTGATGCCGAACTCAATCGTCTTAACATTGATATTGCTGGCCTGCAGGAGACTCGCCTCGCTGAGGAAGGGTCACTCAGGGAAAACAACTACACCTTTTTCTGGAAGGGTAAAGGGCAGGCAGAAAAAAAGGCAACACGGTGTGGGCTTTGCAGTGAAGAATTCGCTACTGGGATTGATTGAAATTCCAGCAGGAGGAAATGAAAGACTATTATCCCTGCGCTTGGCAACCTCTTGTGGGTTTGCCACCATTATTACTGCATATGCACCGACACTCGATTCCTCTGATGATGTGAAGGATTTGTTCTATAAGGAGTTAGACTCTGTGATCAAGGCAGTTCCAAAATCCGACTACATTTATATGCTCGGTGATTTCAATGCTCGTGTGGGCAAGGACTCGAGTTCATGGCCAGTGTGCCTTGGAAAATACAACATCGGTCGCATGAATGAAAATGGGCAAAGGCTGCTGGAGCATTGCACCAGTAATGACCTATGTATTACAAACTCTTTTTTTAAAACAAAAGAGATGCATAAGGTCACATGGAAACATCCAAGATCCGGCCATTGGCACCAGCTGGATTTCATCATCACACGGAGACAACATCTGAACCATATATCATTGACTCGTAGTTACCACAGTGCTGACTGTGATACTGATCATTCCTTGGTTGTTGCAAGGGTTAGACTGAGACCAAAGAGAATCTACACAGCTAAACACAAATCTAGCCCCAGGATTAATATTATTAACACTCAGGATCCTGAAAAGTGCTTTCAATTTCAACAGCAACTTGAAGACGCTTTCACTGATACACCAGAAAATTGTACAGTAAATGATAAATGGAATAAACTTAAGGAAACTCTTTGTAAAACTGCCGTAAAGGTTTACGGCACTGTGGATCATAAGAGGCAGGACTGGTTTGCGGCCAACAGCGAGACTCTGCAGCCCTTGATTGATAAGAAGAAGAAAGCTCTCTTAAGAAACAAGGAAAGACCAACGCGTAACACTCTGAGTGAGCTAAGGCAAGCTAGGAAGGATGTGCAAAAGGCTGCCAGGCAGTGTGCAAATGATTATTGGATCAAGTTATGTGAGTCCATTCAAATCGCAAGTGATAAGGGAGACATAAGAAGCATGTATGAAGGAATAAAGAAAGCCTATGGTCCAGTGATCAAAAGAAGTGCACAATTGAAAACCTTGACTGGAGAAGTCATCACTGATAAGAAACAGCAGATGGACAGATGGGTAGAGCACTATTTGGAGCTTTACTCAAGTGAGACCAAACTAGCGGATAATGCCCTCAACGCCATAGAGGCTCTACCAACTCTTGACCACCTGGACACACTTCCCACCATAACAGAAGTTAAGTGTGCTATAAATCAACTTGCATCTGGCAAGGCTCCAGGTAAGGATGGGATTCCAATAGAGGTTATCAGGAGTGGGCAAGACACACTCACTATACAGATCCACCAGCTAATAGAGCTATGCTGGCGTGAAGGACAAGTCCCACAGGATTTCAAAGATTCAAGCATCATAACACTGTACAAGAACAAGGGCGATCGGAGCGACTGCAACAACTATAGGGGTATCTCACTTCTGTGTATTGTTGGAAAAGTATTTGCCAGAATTGTTCTGCGCAGACTTCAAGTCCTAGGAGATCAAGTCTACCCCGAATCACAGTGTGGCTTTCGACAGAACCGGTCTACCACTGATATGATATTCTCATTGCGACAAATGCAAGAAAAATGCCGTGAACAGAATCAACCACTGTTTATTGCCTTCATCGACCTCACAAAGGCATTTGATTTGGTCAGTCGTGAGGGTCTGTTCAAGGCACTAAAGAAGATTGGCTGCCCACCAACTCTTCTGTCCATTGTGGAATCGTTCCACACAGGCATGAAGGGTATAATCAAGTTTGATGGCTCAACTTCAGAAGAGTTTGAAATCAAGAGTGGAGTTAAGCAAGGTTGTGTACTAGCTCCCACCCTCTTTGGAATATACTTTTCACTTCTACTGAAATATGCATTTCGTGATCAGGATGGTGGTATATACATTCACTCACGCTCAGATGGCGGCCTCTACAATGCTCAGAGATTGAAGGCTAAGACCAAAATTAGGAGGGTACTGATCAGAGAGTTGCTTTTTGCTGATGATGCTGCAGTTACGACCCACTCTGAGGAAGAATTGCAATGTCTACTATCTGCATTCTCCAATGCTTGTTCTGAATTTGGTTTAACAATTAGCAAAAAGAAGACACAGATTATGTCACAAGGTGCACATGGGGTACCATCAATCTTTATTGACGACGCCGAACTAGAGATAGTAGACCATTTTACATATCTAGGATCGGTGGTAAATAGCAAATTATCCCTAGATCAGGAAATCAACATCCGAATTGGTAAGGCAGCAACAACAATGAACAGGTTAAGAAAAAGAGTCTGGGAGAACAGGAAGCTTACTGCCAAAACAAAAGTCCTTGTCTATCAAGCCTGTGTCCTTAGTACTATTCTCTATGGCAGTGAAACCTGGACAACTTACTCACACCAAGAGAACAATTTAAACAGCTTTCATATGCGGTGTCTGCGAAGAATTCTTGGTATTAAGTGGCAAGACAAAATCACAAATACTGAAGTATTGGAAAGATCAGGTTGTGTGACAGTTTATTCCATGCTCAGTCTTCGTAGACTTAGATGGATAGGACATCTTAGGCGGATGGATGATGGTAGAATACCAAAGGATATCTTTTTTGGTGAATTACAGATGGGTAAGAGATCTCAGGGTCGGCCTCTACTACGATACAAAGATGTGTGTAAGCGGGACATGATTGATACAGGCATTGATAATGCACATTGGGAGCAAGTCGCCGCTGAACGTGTTGCATGGAGGGCAAATATCAGAAATGGAATAAAGTCAAAGGAGAAAATTATTGCAGAAAAGTCACACACCAAGCGTTTGAGACGTAAGATGGTGCATGATGGTGGAAATGACCACTTGTTCACATGCACCCACTGTGAACGGACATTTACAGCGCAAATTGGCCTTATCAGTCACACTCGCTACCGCCATAGTTAAAAGTTATTATGCCTTTTTAAAGCACAAACTATCGTCTGTCAAGACGGCAAGGTGCCAATGGAATATATATATACGTCTTCCTTTCATTCCACCGCAGCCCACTGTGATATTTTTTTAGTGTGAAATCGGCTGCTTACCCACTATTATTTAATTTCTGTCTGTCTGTCTGTCTGACCCGGCCCCGCCCAGCTCCTGGTGTGGAGCATCTCATTTAATTCATATAAGTAGTCATATAAGCTCACGTTCCCGTTCCCGACTATCTATCTGTCTGTCTGTCTGTCTACCTGTCTGTCTGTCTGATCCGGCCCGGCTTCGCCCAGCCCCTTATGGGGAGCATCTCATTTAATTCATATAAGTAGTCATATAAGTTCCCGTTCCCGACTGTCTGTCTGTCTGTCTGTCTGTCTGTCTGTCTGTCTGTCTGTCTGTCTGTCTGTCTAATCATTTATTGGTTGCAGTTAGAACAACCTTAGATAAACGAAGACCAACTTACAAAAAGCATTAGAAAGAGCACTTGAAAGATCTTTACATCTTCCCCAACAATTAACTTGGGTAAATGGAGCAGCGGCAGCAACAGCAGAAGAAGAAGAAAAAGGAGGAGTAGGAGCTGGGAGGAGGAAGAGGGAGGTGGAGGAGGGAGGAAGAGATAGGCGCAGAGAGGAGGAGGAGGGAAGAGGAGGGAGGAGGAAGGAGGAGGATTAGTAGGGAGGAGGAGGGATTAGGAGGAGGAGAGAGGAGGGAGGAGGGAGGAGGAGGGAGGAGGAGGGAGAAGTAGGAAGGAGGAAGGAGGAGGAAGGAGGAGGATGAGGGAGGAGGAGGAGGCAGGAGGAGGGAGGAGGAGGAGGGGAGGAGGAGGGGGAGGAGGAAGAAGGAGGAGGAGGGAGGAGGAGGGAGGAGGAAGGAGAAGGAGGAGAAGGGAGAAGGAGGGAGGAGAAGAATGCAGGAGGAGGAGGGGGAGGGGAGGGATGAGGAGGGAGGAGGAGAGGGAGGAGGAGGGAGATGGAGGAGGAGGAGGGAGGAGGAGGGAGGAGGAGAGAGGAGGAGGAGGGAGGATGCGGAGGGAGAAGGAGGAGGGAGGAGGAGGGAGGAGAAAGAGGGAGAAGGAGGAGGGAGAAGGAGGAGGGAGGAGAAGGAGGGGCAGGAGGAGGAGGAAGAGGGAGGAGGAGGAGGGATGTGGAGGGAGGAGGAGAGAGGAGGAGGAAGGAGGTAGAGAGAGGAGGAGGAGGGAGGAGGAGAGAGGATGAGGAGGGAGGAGGAGAAGGGAGGAGGAGGGATGAGGAGGAGGGAGGAGGAGAGGGAGGAAGAGGGAGGAGGAGGGAGGAAGAGGGAGGAGGAGGGAGGAGGGGAGGACGTAGGAGGAGGAGGGAGGAGGAGGGAGGAGGGGAGGACGTAGGAGGAGGAGGGAGGAGGAGGGAGGAGGAGGAGGGAGTAGGAGGAGAGAGGAGGAGAAGGGAGGAGGAAGGAAGAGGAGTGATTAGGAGGAGGGAGGAGGGCGAGGAGGCAGGAGGTGGAAGAGGGAGGAAGAGGAAAGAGGAGGAGGAAGGAGTAGGAAGAGGGAGGAGGAGGGAGGAGGAGGAGGAGAAAGAGGGAAGAGGAGGTTGGAGGAGGGAGAGGGAGGAGGGGAAGGGGAAGAGGAAGAGGGTGGGAGGTTTAGGAGGGGAGAGGAGGAGGAGGAGGAATATAACGCATATGCCTGTAGATTTAATAATGGCTGAAGTTGTTCCATGTCTTCTTAGAGTTGGCGACAGTGTACAGAAATATAAAATCTTCAAACTTGATAGACATAAGGTAACTATTATTTATTTATTCTTTAAGCATAAAAAGATGAGTTACAATGTTATGCATTATGCATTATTTTTAAGAAAACTTTGAAAATGCCTTAAAGATTGTATCATTATTTATTATAACTCATATGCCGGTACATAACTATGGACAAAGAGTTTATAAATCTTTGAAAACGATGCCACAATATGACTATAAGTTATACAGAAAAGTTATGCCCCTTGAAATAACTTTTACAGAGTTAAGTCCCCTCGCTGTATAGAAATTACAATGAAAAATGGAAAATTAAATAATAGTGGGTAAGCAGCCGATTTCACACTACAAAAATATCACAGTGGGCTGCGGTGGAATGAAAGGAAGACGTGTAGAAAATTTCATCTCAATCCGATGGGCCGTTCGCGAACGCATAAAGGGCATACGGACATACAGACAGACGGAGAATCGCCTTTTATATATAAGATATATATATATATATATATATGCCAGTCAGGTCTTAGTCAGATATGACTGAGCTACCGTATAACAGTAGACGGTACTACCTGGTTTCTGTTAGCGCCGAACGTTGGGCGGCGCTTACCAAACCCGACACCCCACATTGTGCCAACGGCTTCGGGCGGAAGAGCGCAATTGGGAGGGTACAAGCCTTACCCTGGTGCGAGGAAATGCAAGCTAAAGACAAAATTGTCATGGCAGGGCAGACCAAGCCCTAAGCTTTGGTTGGCGACTGGTCTAGGATCGAAGCTCCGACAGGCGGACAGTTAGAGCATTGCTTTGCTGATCCGGCAGCTTCTGCAGCTTGTCTTGTTCCAGATGTAGGGGTGTTACCTTTCCTCTGGAGTGAACTAGGCAGGCCGAGAGAGGGATCATGCTGCATGGGCAACACATGATCTCTATATTTTAGCCCAGGCTTTGTGCTATGGAGAGGCAATAACTCCATCCCTGGTCTTAACTGGTCTCGGAATCAAAGCGAGAGGCAACTGTTACGGGTTATAAGTCCTTGTCAGTTGGCGTAGACATGGGGCGCCACGCGTTGCCTCTGACGGTGGGAGACACCTATAGGTGTCACTGATCAGCTACCGCCCGCCTCAAGCTGGGCAGCCCCCAGCCAATTGGGTGCTGATCCGCCACAGCCTGCCTGCTTCAATGGGTGCTTGGGGCTAGGACAAAATCTGAATCGCAGGCTGTAAAACCAATGCACCAGGTACAAACAAAAATATAAATAGAAACCTCAAGCTACGGCTTGCAACCTGGAACGTGAGAACCATGTGTCCAGGATTTTCCACTGACTTGACCAATATTGACGATGTGAGAAAAACGGCTGTGATTGATGCCGAACTCAATCGTCTTAACATTGATATTGCTGGCCTGCAGGAGACTCGCCTCGCTGAGGAAGGGTCACTCAGGGAAAACAACTACACCTTTTTCTGGAAGGGTAAAGGGCAGGCAGAAAAAAGGCAACACGGTGTGGGCTTTGCAGTGAAGAATTCGCTACTGGGAATGATTGAAATTCCAGCAGGAGGAAATGAAAGACTATTATCCCTGCGCTTGGCAACCTCTTGTGGGTTTGCCACCATTATTACTGCATATGCACCGACACTCGATTCCTCTGATGATGTGAAGGATTTGTTCTATGAGGAGTTAGACTCTGTGATCAAGGCAGTTCCAAAATCCGACTACATTTATATGCTCGGTGATTTCAATGCTCGTGTGGGCAAGGACTCGAGTTCATGGCCAGTGTGCCTTGGAAAATACAACATCGGTCGCATGAATGAAAATGGGCAAAGGCTGCTGGAGCATTGCACCAGTAATGACCTATGTATTACAAACTCTTTTTTTAAAACAAAAGAGATGCATAAGGTCACATGGAAACATCCAAGATCCGGCCATTGGCACCAGCTGGACTTCATCATCACACGGAGACAACATCTGAACCATATATCATTGACTCGTAGTTACCACAGTGCTGACTGTGATACGGATCATTCTTTGGTTGTTGCAAGGGTTAGACTGAGACCAAAGAGAATCTACACAGCTAAACACAAATCTAGCCCCAGGATTAATATTATTAACACTCATGATCCTGAAAAGTGCTTTCAGTTTCAACAGCAACTTGAAGACGCTTTCACTGATACACCAGAAAATTGTACAGTAAATGATAAATGGAATAAACTTAAGGAAACTCTTTGTAAAACTGCCGTAAAGGTTTACGGCACTGTGGATCATAAGAGGCAGGACTGGTTTGCGGCCAACAGCGAGACTCTGCAGCCCTTGATTGATAAGAAGAAGAAAGCTCTCTTAAGAAACAAGGAAAGACCAACGCGTAACACTCTGAGTGAGCTAAGGCAAGCTAGGAAGGATGTGCAAAAGGCTGCCAGGCAGTGTGCAAATGATTATTGGATCAAGTTATGTGAGTCCATTCAAATCGCAAGTGATAAGGGAGACATAAGAAGCATGTATGAAGGAATAAAGAAAGCCTGTGGTCCAGTGATCAAAAGAAGTGCACCATTGAAAACCTTGACTGGAGAAGTCATCACTGATAAGAAACAGCAGATGGACAGATGGGTAGAGCACTATTTGGAGCTTTACTCAAGTGAGACCAAACTAGCGGATAATGCCCTCAACGCCATAGAGGCTCTACCAACTCTTGACCACCTGGACACACTTCCCACCATAACAGAAGTTAAGTGTGCTATAAATGAACTTGCATCTGGCAAGGCTCCAGGTAAGGATGGGATTCCAATAGAGGTTATCAGGAGTGGGCAAGACACACTCACTATACAGATCCACCAGCTAATAGAGCTATGCTGGCGTGAAGGACAAGTCCCACAGGATTTCAAAGATTCAAGCATCATAACACTGTACAAGAACAAGGGCGATCGGAGCGACTGCAACAACTATAGGGGTATCTCACTTCTGTGTATTGTTGGAAAAGTATTTGCCAGAATTGTTCTGCGCAGACTTCAAGTCCTAGGAGATCAAGTCTACCCCGAATCACAGTGTGGCTTTCGACAGAACCGGTCTACCACTGATATGATATTCTCATTGCGACAAATGCAAGAAAAATGCCGTGAACAGAATCAACCACTGTTTATTGCCTTCATCGACCTCACAAAGGCATTTGATTTGGTCAGTCGTGAGGGTCTGTTCAAGGCACTAAAGAAGATTGGCTGCCCACCAACTCTTCTGTCCATTGTGGAATCGTTCCACACAGGCATGAGGGTAAAATCAAGTTTGATGGTGCAACTTCTGAAGAATTTGAAATCAAGAATGGAGTTAAGCAAGGTTGTGTACTAGCTCCCACCCTCTTTGGAATATACTTTTCACTTCTACTGAAATATGCATTTCGTGATCAGGATGGTGGTATATACATTCACTCACGCTCAGATGGCGGCCTCTACAATGCTCAGAGATTGAAGGCTAAGACCAAAATTAGGAGGGTACTGATCAGAGAGTTGCTTTTTGCAGATGATGCTGCAGTTACGACCCACTCTGAGGAAGAATTGCAATGTCTACTATCTGCATTCTCCAATGCTTGTTCTGAATTTGGTTTAACAATTAGCAAAAAGAAGACACAGATTATGTCACAGGGTGCACATGGGGTACCATCAATCTTTATTGACGACGCCGAACTAGAAATAGTAGACCATTTTACATATCTAGGATCAGTGGTAAATAGCAAATTATCCCTAGATCAGGAAATCAACATCCGGATTGGTAAGGCAGCAACAACAATGAACAGGTTAAGAAAAAGAGTCTGGGAGAACAGGAAGCTTACTGCCAAAACAAAAGTCCTTGTCTATCAAGCCTGTGTCCTTAGTACTCTTCTATATGGCAGTGAAACCTGGACAACTTACTCACACCAAGAGAACAATTTAAACAGCTTTCATATGCGGTGTCTGCGAAGAATTCTTGGTATTAAGTGGCAAGACAAAATCACAAATACTGAAGTATTGGAAAGATCAGGTTGTGTGACAGTTTATTCCATGCTCAGTCTTCGTAGACTTAGATGGATAGGACATCTTAGGAGGATGGATGATGGTAGAATACCAAAGGATATCTTTTTTGGTGAATTACAGATGGGTAAGAGATCTCAGGGTCGGCCTCTACTACGATACAAAGATGTGTGTAAGCGGGACATGATTGATACAGGCATTGATAATGCACATTGGGAGCAAGTCGCCGCTGAACGTGTTGCATGGAGGGCAAATATCAGAAATGGAATAAAGTCAAAGGAGAAAATTATTGCAGAAAAGTCACACACCAAGCGTTTGAGACGTAAGATGGTGCATGATGGTGGAAATGACCACGTGTTCACATGCACCCACTGTGAACGGACATTTACAGCGCAAATTGGCCTTATCAGTCACACTCGCTACCGCCATAGTTAAAAGTTATTATGCCTTTTTAAAGCACAAACTATCGTCTGTCAAGACGGCAAGGTGCCAATATATATATATATATATATATATATATATATATATATATATATATATTAAAGATGCAAGCCCATATTATTAAAGGAATGTTTTACTTTATGTGTAGCGTCTGTGACTTACACGTAGTGAACGTATTTTCACAATCCCGACATGGTGGCTTCGAAGTCAGCAGCCGGATGTTGAATAGCAGACCATTTGCGTTGGTTGAACAATGATATGATCGTCGGTCGTGTGAAGAGCTATTTCACACTAGTGAGCGTAATATTGATTAGAAAATGCTTTGTTGACCAGAAGAACGATGTTGCTATATGCTGTAATAGGAATATATCACTGTGTATATATAATATAGTTGTATATCCATGCTGTAATAGGAATATATCACTGTGTATATAAACTATGGATGTATATTAAATTAATTACAATAGTCACTGCTACGTTCTAACGCTGTTTGTGTAAAGCTGGAAAGTACCAATTCATTCCCAACGTGACTCCCCTACAACAATTTATTTGTTTACATATTGCAGACGTGTATGTCCTCGCTGGGATCATATCTTCAGGATCTGGCTGTTCCTCACCAAGGAGACCCATTATTCTAACCAGTGCCTATGAGCTGAAAGAATGGGTGACGGATCAAATCTCTGCCAACAGCAATGTCTCCCAGAGTGTTATCCCTGGCAGGCAGGCCTGACGCTGAGCATCTATAACAAAGCACACACAGAAAGGACTAACGAGTTTTGTTAGTTGAATATAAATGGAGTTTTATTTCCAATTGATGACCACTACAACAATCCTATTGCAATTCCATAATCATGGTGACTTCTCTCCTCTAGTCCTAGATGTTTACTGACTGCCCTAACAACAAACTACGTCACGACTTGAGCATCTTTCTCCTCATTCCATCCTGATGCTCAAGCGTGCTGTAGCTTTGCACACCTAGCTAATACTTTCTGCTACACATCTCCTCGTTGTCTGTTTAAACAATGTTATCCGTTAGTGTTTAAACTTTAGTGTCAGATGAAGTTATGTTATAAGTTATTATTTAAATTATAATGTTGGATAAAAGTATTGCTATCAAATATATTACTTACATTAAACAGCCACAGTAGACACAGATAAATTACATTTGGAAAGAAATTCACAGCTTAAACATTAGAGCAGGAAAAGTGTAATGGAATCACCTTGAACTTATACTTTAATGCTGGATAGAAGTAATGTTATCATTTGGTGCTTAAACTGTAGTGTTTCATGCACATTTATTACTTAATCTTTAATGTTTATATTGAAGCAATACTTTCAATTAGTCAAGAAACATTAGCTAATTAGTTAGTTAGTTAGTCGACAGATCATCCTCATTGCACATCGAACCATTCAGTCCATAAGTGCTCGGATCCCCTCCTCAGCAAATCCTGCAGCGTGTAGCGGCTAACGACGCCCGTTCTGTGTTGATTTATCAATCTTCTTTGGCTTCCTGCGTAGTGTTCTTGTTTGGCCACCCCTCTTTTAATTTGCTGTTCTCGCAGTCTGGCCATGGTTGTAGATTCACAGTCATCACTTGGTTCACGCAAAAGTCTTATTTCTCGTAGAGCATTCAGAATGTCAGCCTGGTCCATGGCGCGTCCGCCTTCCACAGTAGCCTCACCTGCGAGCTTGTCAGCCCGCTCATTTCCTTGTACTCCCGCATGCCCTGGCACGAAAATGAAACTAATCTTTGCCAGCCGAGACCGCTCCAGAGGCAGCAACCATTCTCTTCAGATCGACTCCTCCTCTATGCTCTTGATCATTTTCATTGAGTCGCTAAGGAAACATGTCCTAGTGAATGTCTGTGTCTCGAGCCAAGATATTGCTTTAATTACTGCTATGACTTCCATGGTCAGGCTACTCGTGGTTTCAGTGAAAGCACCAGAGTCCTCCTTCTGCCTCCGGTCCGAGCTGTAAAGGCCCATGAACTTCTCACATGTCGGACGACCGACCCATCTGTGTAGATGACCGCATCACCGTCTAGCGAATTCTCGAAAATCAACGCTTGTACTTCAGCCTCCACAGCAGCCGGATTTTCTTGTCTGCATTTTCTATCTAGTTGGATGCAAACTGAAAAGGATCTGTTGGCAATTGCACCCACTCCTCGCCAGGTTCTAAGTCCTCAAGTGAACACACCTGTTGAAGAATGTCTTCGGCTTGACCCATCCACGACCTTCCTCTTTTTAACCTGCTGCCCTTCACCGTCATAATCTCACTATGCAGTGGATGTTGTGTATTTGCGTTAACACTGAGGTAGGCGCGTGCCCTGCAAACTTGTATTCTCTCTTCAATGGTTGGAAAATCAAGAAGGTAGCGCATCGCCCTGCATGCTGTATCTCTTGTACTCCAAGAATAATGCGCATAGCTTCATTCTGTATTCTTTCCATCCTTTCTATCTGCTTACAGCTGAGAGTCAGGATTGCCATTGCATACTCCAAAACAGACATGACCAGCCCCTCGTACAGAAGGCATAGATGGCGCTGCTCACAGTTTGCTGCCGCCATCACCCGCATCGCAGCCAAACCCCGCTTGGCCTTTGTTATCACCTGGTCTATGTGCTCATTATAAGTAAGGCTTCGATCAAACCGTATTCCCAGGTAATTCATTGCCTGCGTTCTTTCCACCGTCTCTGAACACAGCTTTACAGTTGGTGTTGGAGTGTTGACAATATGATTATTCAACGAGAAAGGAAACTTTAGCGATAGATTGAAGTAATACGCAATATTAGTTCTTTAAAATGTGCCTGATTAGTTAATATACGAGAGACCATTTGATAAACCGTTCTTTAGATTAAATTTCCCGTCTGAATATTAAACAGATTCTTGTTATGTCCATTCGATTAAACTGCAGTACAGAAACAGTGACAGATTATTATGGCTTGTGCGTACGTGTGTGTGTGCGTGCGTGCGTGCGTGTGTGTGTGTGTGTGTATGTGTATGATGATTAAATCTAAATTAATAGCACATCTTTTGACCAAAACCACATCTTTTGTTCAAGAACGCTTCTTTTGACCATGAACATGAACACATCTTTTGACCATGAACACATCTCTGTCTATGAAGATAGATAATGATGCTGGTATGCGAAGTGCTCCGCCTTCACATTTCCAGGCTTCGACATATCAGGTGCAGTGACCAATCCCCTTCATCGTTGCCAGGCAATTCTCAGAAAGTTATGGACATTGCCTTGTGCCCTTTTATATAATGCTGGCTCGACCCCACAGTCGTAGAGACCCTAGAGTGGCATCTGTGGGAAAAATAATCGTGTTCCTGATTTGGATTGAAGCCGGCCTACTATCAAGAGAGGTGAGCGAACTGAAACACTGTGCCATCGCTGCTTCCAGTGTGTGAAGGCAAGACAAGCACACATGTATGTGAAGGTTCCTTAATTTGGTCTCAGATAGCCACAGTTTATGTGAAGATTCCTTAACTTGGCATCAGATAGCCAAAATGTATGTGAAGATTCCTTCGCATGGCGTCATCTAACACAAATCAACGTGAAGAGCCCTTAACTTCGCGTTTGATAGCCAAATTGTCATGACCTACTCAAGTCCGTCCTTAAGCTGTCGGGCGGTCAGCTACCTGGCTTTACTATTACACTGTAGCCGACACGCTACATTACTTTCAGTTATATTATGAAATAGGTTGCCACAGTGGTAATTCAGAATGCGATCAACATCGCACAATTAGTATAACGCCTCACATCACAAAGTTTCAGTAAGCATGATCAACGCAGATAGGAAGACAGTATAACTGGAAAAGAGGAAAGACAATGTGGGTTTGTGAAAGACAATAGCACAAGGACCGGTGCGTTTTTGATGAGAACATTAATAGATAGAATTATCTGTTTAAACACAGAAACCACAAACAATTAGTTGCACCATTTATTGCCTGGTATATTTTGTTGCATTTCGTCAGAGCATACTTCAGAATTATATATTAAGTGAAGTGAATAAATGAATACTACTTTATCTGAAACACTTCAAATACATTGTCACAGCTATTGTTCGAACGTAGCGCGTTTGTTATCCCCGTGTCATTGCAAGTTTGATACAAAAAGTTTCTGTTAGCATAAAACTGGCAGAAATCGTACCTAACGTCATGTTTGTCCATTGTAGCTAGAGAAGGTCATAGTATAACTCGCCACTTCCATTGTGAAATGGGGGTTACAGACTGCAAAACGTAAACAAACGTAAAAGACCTTACACGCTATAACACGCATAAATACATGTTGCTAGACCCCCCTTTGTATAGACCAACCGGCACTATGTGGCTGATATGGGCAGGTCACAACGACCACCATTACTTCTCAAGAGATTCTCGGGACACGAGTAGAAAACATTATTATAGCAACGAAATTCCTATCATAAATAAAACAACTAAACACTATTATAGCAACGAAATTCCTATCTTTAAATAAACACACATGTTTTGTTTGGCGCTAATAGAAGTAGAAGGAGAACGTAGAGACTAGAGGACTCACTAGAGAACATAAATATGGAAAGCTATAGTTACCGACCGGGATTCGAACCTGTCACCGCCAAATGACGACAACGCCTCTCTGTAGGAACAAATGTACTTCGAATCATGACCAACCAGATACCCCTAAAAAAGGATGTCTTCAGTTGGCAGGTCTATCATCCACATGAACTCACAACTATGGAATACGGACAGAATTCATATCTAACCAGTTGAGTTGAGTTGAGTTAAGAACCGACATCACTGCACTCAGGACATTCCCATATGTGCTCAGTCCCCTCGTTCAACAGCCAGCGAAGAGTCATACTACTAATCGTTCCCACCGCTATCTGATTAAAAGTTCTCCTGGTCTTCCCTCTCAGTTTTGAGATTCTTCCAGAACCCCTGCCGATCCCCCGCAATCTCATTCATATCTAACCATTGAGATAGAGGCTTAGTTCTTAGAATGTTATATTAAATCAGCATAGGTCAAATAACAATCATACAAACACATCAGACCTCAGTGCTGTGTACACTATATTAACGAACATTAAAACAATAGAAATTATTGGTCGATTCAAATGTTGTGCACGTATCCTATTATAAACTATACACGCAACAAGTGGGCCCCAACTCTTGTGAGGCCATTATATCATAGTCGGCTGGACCATGTGTCCACTTCGAAGTCCAGACCCGAGCTGTCCGCAAATCACGTGCCTTTCACACAACGCCAGTAATTGCACGTGATTCTCAATTTGCACTCAGTCTATGCTATCCACAATACTCCTCACTTCTCCATACTTATACACATCTCCACACTTATACATGCATCTCCACACTTCTCCACACATTTCCACACGTGTGTGTGTGTGTGTGTGTGGGTTGATGGATGTGTGTATTGTGTCTATGTGTGTTTGTGTGTGTATGTGTACGTGTGTATGTGCGTGTATGTGTTTGCATGTGTATGCATGTGTGTGCATGAGTGTGTATGTGTGTATGCATGTGTGTGTATGAGTGTGTATGTGTGTATGCATGTGTGTGCATGAGTGTGTATGTGTGTATGCGCGTATGTGTGTATGTTTGTGTGTATGTGTATGAATGTATGTACGTATATGTGTATGTGTGTATATATATATGTGTGTGTTTGTGTTTGTATGTGTGTGCATGTTTGTATGTGTGTATATGGGTGTTTATGTGTATGTGTATGTGTATGTTTTTGTGTCTGCGTTTGTATGTGAGCGATGTGTATCTGTGTGTATGTTTGTATATTTGTGTATGTGTGTGTGTGTATGTGTGCGTATGTTCGTGTATGTATGTGTATATGCCTGTGTGGGTTTGTGTGCATGCATGCAGTGTATGCGAGGGAGTGTGTATGTGCATGTTAATGAGTGTGTGCATAACTGTGAGAGTTTGTGCAAATGATGTTTAAGTATGTATGCAGGTATGTATGAGTGCGTGTGTGTTTATGAATGTGCGTGTGTACGTGTGTCTGCCTGTCTCATAACATGGTAATATGCATTGTTTATGTTTACAAAATCCATTTGACAATGTTGTTTTCCTATGTGAATGTAATATACACAATTGATGAACGAAAGATGAGTGATTGGAAGGGACGAATGTCAGACGGGCCTGCGTGGTCAGTTTATAACCACACATCTAACTTAGCCAACTCGCCTTCATCCAATCATGTTTGTCCCAGATACTCACTGGCATATGACACAGATTGTCAACGTATTGTCCATGCTGTACATGCATACAATACTAAAGGATCTATATAGTTGAGACTGGTCTAAGCCGATACGGTGTTAGCAACATATCCAGTACGCTTTAAGTATGTGAAAGGGTCATATAATTTAGTATTTTATTAGTTGCTCAAGGCATGCAATAACCGTATCCACTAAATGCTGCAGCACCTGTTCATGTCTGCAGTCAATACTGTAACATCTACATATCTTACAGTATTGATGCTATGCCCGCCGATTGTGTATATACAATCACAGATGGAAATAACTTGCTGTAGTTGTAAGTCAGTTCTAAGTAAGATATGGCAGAGCTACCGGATAACAATAGATGGTACTATCTGCTTTCTGCTTTCTCACCAAACCCCACGTCCCACATTGTGCTACGGCTTCGTGCGGAGGAGCGCAAATGGGAGGGTAAAGCTTTATCCTGGTAGGAGGAAATGCAAATTAAAGACTAAATATCATGGCAGGGCACACAGTCTTGGTCGGCAACTGGTCTAGGATCGAAGGTCTGTCGTGCGGATAGCTAGAGCATTGCTTTGCTGATCCGGCAGCTTCTGCAGCTGGTCTTGTTCCAGATGTGTTCGTGTTACCTTTCCCCTGGAGTAAACTAGACAGGCCAAGAGAGGGATCATGCTGCATGGGCAACACATGGTCTCTACAATTCAGCCCAGGCTTCGCGCCATGGACAGGTATAACTCCTTCCGTGGTACCCGCCATGGATTGTAATTATTGTTCCTGTTTAGAAGCACAATGTAACAAACTGTCGCCTGTCAAGACAGCAAGGTACCAGTAACAGTAATAATAACCGCATCTACTAAATGTTGCAGAGCCTGTTCGTTGTCTCCAATCCTACTGTAGCGCCGGAATACCTTATATTGTTGATGTTATACCCCTCCCCTCCCCCTCCTTTTCCCCCTTCCCCAGTAGCAATCCCTCTCATAGCTCTTAAAGTTATCAAATGTTCACTCTATTAGGAAAACATTATATGGAGACATTACACTCCCCTGACGTACACGTGCACCTCTCTTAACTGGCTGATATTGACAACCTTCATCATTAATGTCAATGCTAGCTTGTTGTTTGCTATATATAGCTTACATACTACAGTTGATGGTTCCGTCGCCCTGCTACTGAGTGAGTGCGTGGCGCGATACTGTGAGCTGTGAGTTTCGTGTGAAATGCTTTTGAATCTGCCCGAGGTTTTTTGGAACGTGACTGCATGTTCGGAGCGATGGCAGATGGCTATGTCCCAGAGTTGACCGGTTTTTGCCTTATGCAGAAATGCGTGGCTGCTGGGCTTCTGGTTGACTGCCACTACCATCGACGATGACCTGTATTTCGTGGACTGTGTGGGTGAACATCTAGGAAACATACAAATGGGAAAATGACTGCTGATTCCATCAGAGATGAACTCTGGGTTTCGTGGGGGACTATTGTGTTGACATTCTGGCGGCGGCATTATGCAGAGTGTATCTGTGCGGACTGTTGTTTGTCGAGACTCCTGTCTTTTCCACTTTTCACCTTGGGCAGTGGGGAGCGTTTTGAGTGATATTCACTGGCACAGGAACGGAGCATAATGGGGACAACCCGTTGCTGTGAAGTTGGAACTGCGACTAACTGACTGACTGACTACAGTTGTTTCCAGTGCCACGTGTCTTAAAAATGGCGGATGCACGTGGCGTAATGATCGGTCACAAAATGTCATTATAGCTACCTACACCTGGTCGTGTCTCTGTGTGTTCATGCATATTTAGCCGTATAGAAAGCACGAACAAGCTCATCATCAACCTGTGCCATGTCAGCTGGCGTAAGCATTCATGTCTTTCCACAGATGTCGGCATTTAAAGCTGTGAATTGACTCTATTGATGGTATTCCTCCATGCATCGTCTCAGCCCATCCATCATCATTTCTTTTAGTCTGCCTTTTATTTCTACTGCTCCTTCCAGATGTTACGATGTTTCCTAATACCTCTCTTCTCATTACCTGACCAAAGAATGTTGTTTATCTCTTTTTTATAGTTGTATACATGTTTCTAGTGTCATTAGACTTTTTCATGCAATACTTGTTAGTTACTCTGGTCGTCCAAGGAATTTGCAATATTCGTTTAAGGAAACACATCTCTGTTGCTTCCAGTTTTATCGTAATTTGTTGATTTAAATTTCAATATTCACAGCTACACAGCAAAACAGATTCTCCATAACATTTCAGCACTCTCTTTCTTACACTCAATGATATTGGCTTATTGCTTGACATCCTTTTCATGTACTGAAATGCAGCTTTTGCCTATGGTATTCTGCTCTTAATCTCTGTCACGCATCCACCATCTGATATTATAATTGCCACTAGGTAGTTACATTTATTAACTTGGCCGCTCAGAAAGCAATGGCAAACTACTGAGCGTAATCTTGTCAGGAACTCAACATACAGCTGAAAGATGCTGGTGTTGACAGCGATGTCCTGTAAAGGATATGCACACACACAAAAATTTGTTAAGCATTGTTCCTTCTATTCTAAAACATGCAAGCTGCTGTAGTTATTCTTATAATGAAACAGAGGCCTTCGCTTATAAATAGCACAGCATTCCGAAAATACATATTAATGCTCGATGTAAACAATGGATTGCATCAGTGTGTTTCACCACAAAGTGGTATCATTGGACAGACTCTTACTTTCAGCCTATTGTAGTCTAAACACGTTTTTATTTAAATTTATAACCAATCGAAATACATCTTTACGAAAACAACATATGGACTCGAGCCATTCTGCAGAATTGCTAAGGACGCTAAGTTTTCACACTACAGACATGTATTATCTAGTTATGTTGGAAGCTCACCGCTGGTCCACCAACACGAATGCTTACCTTATGATGCAGACGTGTTTGCTGGTGGCCATGTTTGTCACGTCTTCAGTTAGCAGCGGGCATGGCAGTGTCAACTTGAGGGTAAATGTCTTTCATATGTTGCTGGCTGTTATTGAACTGCTTCTTAGAAATAAGCTAATAATTCACTTTTAGTACTTAACTAAACGCCTGTTAGACCAGGACACTTACTAAACAAGCTAAACAGCGCATTCATGTGTTTGAATATACATACTATAGACGAGTTCCAAGAATGACTTGGATACAGAAAAGAACAAATGCATCCATACGACAAAATATTGAAGAAGGTTGGCTACTAAAGATGATAAAACAAAGAAAATTGAAGTAATTTGGTCACTTGAAACGACATGAATGTCTGGAGAGAAAAATAATGGAGAGGAAAAGGAAGGTCAAAGAGAAGATAGGTGCAGGATGTGACAGATGATCTCCAGATGGGTGTATCGGACATGGGACATCTTGCTTATGACCGGAAGTTTTCCGGACGGTTGTTATGGAAGCGAAGTTCTGCAAAGGGCATGCTACTGAAAGAATGGATAAACTTAACTAAGAGAGACATATCATGTAGGAAGTCGACTCGTCCTTTCAGAGTTCACTAAAATAAGATGCAATCGCGTGAAACCAAACTGAGTTCTGCATCTATAGGAGTGAGCTGTGTAGAGATGTGTTTACTCACCGGTACCAATTTAATCACTGGGTACCAATGAACCGTCTCCACCAGAACTGTGTAGCCACCCTTCCGGCCGTTCATGCTCAGAAATCAGAAACTGTCATAACTACTTGTAGTACCTTAGGGTCTGGTCTGCCCTGCCATGACATGTAGTCTTTAGTTTATATTTTCTCGCACTAGGATAAGGCTTGTACCCTCCTGATTACGCTCCTCCGCCCGAAGGCGTTAACACAATGCAGTTATTGTACATAGTGGATAAGTTTGGTTATAATTAAACTGTCGTCACTAGGAGAAAAGAAACACTGCAATGTAATATGTGGGTAAATGAGAATATTCTTAAACAAGTGAATCGGCACAACTATCTCGGCACAATCATTACATCTTATGAGAGTTTGAAGATATTAGAACAAGAATTGCTATGGCAGCGGCAGCCTTTTGCAAGGTAGTAATCAATAAAACGATGTCAATTGCAACCAGAAAATAGTATTGAACTGCTACATAGAACCTGTACTGTTATATGGATATGAAACGTGATTTCCCATTCCCTGTCTCTTTCTCTCTATATGTCTCTTCAACTCTCTTACCTCTCGCTCTCTCTCTCTCTCTCTCTCTCTCTCTCTCTCTCTCTCTCTCTCTCTCTCTCTCCCTCTCTCTCGCTGTTTGCACGGTCTCAACACCATTGAAGCAAACAACAACATGGCAACCTGTTGGTATCGCATATTTACCAGACTCTGAAGCAGTTCTTATTTATTTCATTGACATTCCAGGAAGAATCAGAAAGAGAACCACCCATGGTCGACAACATAGACGATGTGCCTATAGTGTCTATACAAGGTCAGTTCCAGAAGTGAGATGATGTTCAGCGTGTAACATCTGAATACTACTTATACCTTGACTCTACAGGTGCAACATTTCTACTCTTCCACATTGGTAACCAAGACACTCCAAGCTACCCTGTCATTAGCTATCCCAGGCATCTCCGTCAATATCCTCCTGATATTATTCATGAATGTCGTTACTTCTCTTCTGCGTGTGTTCTATGTCTCCCTCTATTTTTCTTGCCAGCTCCGTGGCGAAAGAATTACTGACACAGTTCGTAATCCAATACACCGTATTCGAAACACAGCTGCGAGCGATTTGGCAGCAGACCGTCTTGCGTTTTTTTAACGAAAATGGTATGAATGCTGGTCGTTCAGGAAGAAATGGCAAATTACTGGGGGAAAAAGACCTACGGTGCTATTTCAATGGTTTGATAGGAATTCTGTCCGTATTCCATAGTTGTAGGTTCATGTGTATGATAGACATGACTAATGAAGACACTTTTTTTGGAGTTATTAGTTGGTCATGCATCGAAGTACACTTGTTCCCGCAGCGAGGCGCTGCCGCCATTTGGAGGCGACAGGTTCAAATCCCGGTCGGTAACTGTAGCTTTCAAATTCTATGTTGTCTAGTACGTCCTCTAGTCTCTACTTCCTTCTTCTCCTTTTGTGAGCGAAAAAACAATACTGTGTGTGTTTATGTATGTAACTGTCTCAGCTGCCTCAACAGCTTCCTCATTGATTACATGTATTATACGTGTACTGCATTAGACCCGACTGTCACAATAAATCTTGGATGTCGATCGATGACAGAAGGTCACGCCAAACGAACGTCTACAAAACAGTCGGCATTTCTTTAATATGTTGTTGATCGAGGAGGGACTATAGCGCCATACGTCTGCAAGGCGGCAGCCATCCTTTGAAGTTGGAGACACTCTGTCTGAATGTAAGGCGCCCAGTTCTTTTGTTGTGGGGACAAGAATTCTCTAGATTACAGACGGCAAGACTTTTAGAAGTGCCGGGACAGGTCCCCAGATGAAAGCGGAATAGACGGCGGGTTGTTTCCACCCAGTCTAAACAGGAGAGAGAGAAAATAGATTCTAGACGGTCTAGTGTCTAGACAGTTTTGTGACGTCACTCAGGCTCAGTATTAAACCAGTTGAGGTAAACAAATTTGGGGTAATCGACCAAAACTTGTGAAGCGCTACGGACGTGTGCAATATTCCTAGTTGTTTATAGAGAGAGACTATAGTGTCTATTGTTGATGTATATCCGCGGACATCTATCCAGTGTGTGATTTCATAGTCTCCATCTACAACAGGAATAATTATATGGTATTCTATTAAACATATCTAATTTAGATTATTCTTAGGAATAGATTGCAGTACTGTGCGGTGATAGATTGTATTATAAGAGCGTCGGCAACAGTAGCCTATCTCGAAGCTTAAACTAGCTGGTGTGAGATATCATTTAACTCAGTGAGTTAAGGACAATGTAGTGGGATGATATTTAGGTAGATTGAGGATGGTTGGGGGGGGGGGGGTGAAAGGAATGTAAAATGGTAGGATCTTCCAGTAGGGCATCTGCTGGGTTTCTACACTGCCCCTTTAGTCTTTCCTTGTCTTACCATGATGCAGACCGAAGTGATGAGCACCTCGGCCTTATGACAGAGTTGGGTTCTCTGTTATTTTTTCTGAGTGCGGCCGGTGGCCTACACTCACCTAATAAAGGTCGGAATCGGGTTGCTGTCACCAGGTGTGTTCTTTCTTCAACAGGTTCCACTCGATTGTTCCACGTTATTCTACCAAGAAGCTAGCAACAAAGTCATAGAAAGTCATGGCTCGAGTATTGAAAGCAGAGTACTGAGAAGCTTTTGCACTGGGCCCATAACACAGATGGTCTGCAGGAACCTGGCCTCTGCTGAGCAGGAAAATATTATTATATAAAGGTGTATTACGTGATAGTTTACATCACAGTAAATTCAGGACACTGAAAATAACACCTGTACCAGGAGCACTAGTAAATATAAATACCTGGAACGGTAACATTGTGTGTTAACATTGCAGAATTCTTACAACAAGTGAAATACTAACATTTAGATTTTCCAAAGTGACAGTAACAATATTTTTAGGATTCTCTGATCACAGAACTTTTATGAACAGAGTAGTTACACTGTGTGTGTTAGATTGGGGATCAATATTGGACTATTTCCAATATTGAGGACCAAGCATCCTGATCGTCCACGAGCCATCTGAGGAAGTCGACACTTGGCCTGAGAGACACATCATCTGGGTGAGGTTTTCTGTCCCTGATATGGTGTTGTGGTGTGGCCAGTACGATGATGAAACAGACTGTGCTCCTTGGCTGTTCGGTCTGATTCTGCATATACACTAGATTATACGACAGACATTCTACTCATACACTTCGAACATACATGACACTTTTCTCTATTAAACTAATTTGTTGTTTTTGTTAGAGCCAGTGTTATGTAGTGTGTCTTCGGAAAAGAATGAGAGGGGGCTTTGTTCAGTGGTAAGAGAGAGAGAGAGAGAGAGAGAGAGAGAGAGAGAGAGAGAGAGAGAGAGAGAGAGAGAGAGAGAGAGAGGGAGAGAGAGAGAGAGATCCAGGGACCGACGAGGTTTTGTGGACAGAAATCAAGAAGATCCTCAAGATAGAGATATGGGGTTAAAAGGATGTCGATGTTGATTCCCCACACCTCAGGGACGGCATTATATAAATACAAAATACGACACCAATCAATCATTTCTCTTCTTTAAATGTTTGTTAATACTTGGCACAGCATTACGTCCGATGTGTTTGTATGTTTGTTATTTGACCTATGCTGGTTTAATATAAATTCTGAGACTTATGGTGCTATTTCTATTGTTTGATACGATTTGTGTCCGTATTCCATAGTTGTAGGTTCATATGTATGATAGACATGACTAATGAAGTCACTTTTTTGGAGTGTCTAGTTGGTAATACGTTGAAGTACACTTGTTCCTGCACAAGGTGCTACCGCCATTTGGAGGTGACAGGTTCAAATCTCAGTCGGTAACTATAGCTTTTAAATTTTATTTTGTCTAGTGCGTCCTCTAGTCTCTACTTCCTTCTTGTCTTCTCCTTTTGTGAGCGCCAAACAATACTGTGTGTGTTTATGTATGTAACTGTAAAAGATATGCAACTTACTTTTGTTTCTATTTTTCTTGCGCTGTGTATTCCACACAATTGCCTTTCTAGCAACTTTCTCTCAAAGTAAGTCCTACCAAGCTCCAGCGTTTCTTCCTCATGTGTTGGATCACTGTTACTTGTATATATCTCTCCATGAGCTCCACATTGGTTGATTCTCTTATACAATGTTAGTCTTTCTATTCTGCACAAACAGTAATTAATGAATGTTTGCGTTTGCAGGTCCCTGTTGGCGATTTCTAGGAAATGGGTGAAACTGTCACTAGTTTTCAATACAATGAGATAGTAGTGATTACACTGAAGCCCAAGATACGATAGAAACATCTGAGGCCTCTAAAATCGAGTATTGTTGCTGTACGACAAAGCTCTCTCTCTCTCTCTCTCTCTCTCTCTCTCTCTCTCTCTCTCTCTCTCTCTCTCTCATTCGGCTGCGCATACAGTTGATATACAACAAAAAGATGAACAAAATGAAAGCAATGAAGAGAAAATGGAAACTGGAAAAAATGTTCACACTTACCTCAAAATTCCGAGCTTTGTATAACCCGTGTATAGGAATTTTAAGGTAAGGATGAAAATTGTTTCCAATTTTCATTTTCTCTTCATTGCTTTCATTGTTTGTTTTTTTTAAATCTTTATGTTCTACTCGTCCTGTCGTCACGTTTTGATATTGTCACAGGAGATCTCCTTGACTATATGTTGTGTTTTGTGAATGTGTTTGTTTGCTGATGAAGGCTAATCGCCGCAACGTACTGTATGTGTCGTAATTATGTTATGTAAAGCTGCACTACTTTGTGTCATTTTATATTGTTTACATTCTCACAGCTTTACAGCAGTTCCACCCAATTTTATTCATATTTTACACGTTTAATAAAGTAGGATAGGAGATACTGATTATTTAACTGTGGGATTATTACCGTGACAGGTAAAAAACAAAAAAAACTTGTAGAAATCTCCAACATATATAGAAGAAAGGAAACTATTCTGGCCTACACAAGCTCCATTTTAGAACACAATTTATGGATATGACCAAGATCAGCCTGGCTGCGGCTTTCTTTGGAAATATTCATATTAATATCTGGAGGTGAACGAAGAAGAAAAGAAAGAAGTAGCCACCTGTGGTGGTTGTTTTGTGTTTCCTCGTGCAGCAGGCGAGCAATTAGGAACAGTAGCTCGTCTCCACTGACGAGTCGCATGTTCCTCCAAGGAAGCAAGTCGATTGACCCCTTCATGTCCCATGGCAACAACTCCGCCGCGGAGCAAGCACGACAGGAGGCTTCCGATCATCCGAAGATCTCCCCATCGCCGAATGTTTCAGCCTCTTTACCCTCTTTACACTCTCAGCAGAGAGGATAGCCTGAATGAAGACTCCTAGGCGTTTTTCTCCTGTCGTTGCATTGGTATATCCACCTTCGAGATATGTCGTGTATCACTCTTATCCCATATTGACATGGCAACGCGTGTCTGCCCGGAAGTCATGCTACCCTCGGGGAGCAGAACATGGTTTGCCAGGTGCATGGGCTAGCAATATCACTGCACATAATTGACGGAGGGAAAAGCAGCTTCTGTCCCCAGCAGTTTCCTCCTATTCTCACCTCAAACTAGGTGGCTAGCTACCATCCACAAGACATCCCTGCCTTCATGCTGCAAGACATGCTATTTTCTTCGAAGCTCAATAATCAGCCCTCCTGCATGCTCCCAGAAATACACACCGACACGGCGTGAACAGTAGAGCCATTTCTGCATTTTACACTGACAAGCATGACACAGACACACACAGTTTAGAAGTTCAGTTCCGTATTTATTTCTTCAATCCCCTCATGAAATAAACGTATATGTAAATTTGACTCTCAATTTGAAATGTACCCGTCCCAGATGTAATATAATTCCACACAGATCATCGTCATGTGGCATGCCGGTTTATCGCGGACGATCATGTCTCGCCATCTTACACGATTTCCAGAGTCGTGGATCAGTTGTATGTTCTTGTCTCGACCATGACAT
>OY992876.1:313931212-313956212 GCA_963921405.1 Cepaea hortensis | reverse complement strand
ACTCGATCACCAGAGTCGTGGATCAACTCCGTGTTCCTGTCTCGACCACCACCGTCATTATTGATGGGAAAATAGAAATGGGAAAAGGCAGAGAAGCAAAAATCCGAATGGCTTGACAACATGGCATGGTGGAGACAAGAACGCTGAGCTGATCCACGACTCTGGTGATCGTGTAAGATGGAAACACATGACCGCCCACGCTTATCAACATATCACATGATGATTTTAATATCTTCTTTAGAATTCGCCTATCTTTGTCCTGAATGTTTAGTTGTTATAGCAGTTTGATTATTCTCAAAGCTCCGTATGTACATTTCAGTGCTGGTTATGAACGTTTCGGGACCTTGGTGGTTGGAGACTATTCAAAGAGAAACATTGACGCCGGAGAGCAGACGTTTGATGTAGAGCAGTTCATCCCTCATGAATTATACAGCGGTACGGTTGTTCTGTCAGATCTTAGATATGAATGAGCTACCATATAGCAGTAGCCGGTACTAACTGCGTTCTGTTAGCCCGAATTTTGCCAAATCCGCCACACTACACCCCTACTCCCTACGGCTGCGGACGGAGGAGAGCAACTGGGAGAGTACAATCCTTATCCTAGTGCGATGAAATGTAATCCAAATACTGAATGTCATGGCAGGGCAGACTAGCCTCTAAGCCATGGTCGGCAAATGGTCTAAGATCAATAATCCTTTTAAAGTAGCACTGGACTGAATTGTACGTGTGGATTAACTGTCCCTATTACCAGTGTCTCTCGCCATAAAGCGAATTAACTCCGACTTCAGAGATACTTGTAATTAACTTCCCAAAGTCAAGGACATTTTAGTTCAACTGACCCGTATAGTAGTTGAACACCTGGGTATACAAAAACGTCTCTATTAACATCCTTCTAGTGACGCTTTAAAAATACCAATCCCTAAACAATTACTGTTTAAGCACCTTACTTATTGATTGATTGATTGATTTAGGAATCGACATCACAGCATTCGGGGCATTCCCATAAGTGCTCCGTCCCCATCCTCAGCAGCCAGCGAAGAGTTCCAACCCTAATAGTACCAGTAGCACTCTGATTATAAGTCCGTCTCGCCTTTCCTTTGAGCGTTGAGCGTCGGCCAGATCCCTTCGTCACTCCTCGTTGTCTCATTCTTGCCAGACCATGGTAATCCATTTGCTCCTCCGAGGTGTGCACATGCTCCCACAAGGCCGCAACCACGTCTGCCTTGTCATGTATCAATACTCCACCAAGTTCTGCAGAGCCAGCCAATCTGTCCGCCTGTTCATTTCCTAGCACACCGGCATGCCCCGGAGAAAAGATCCAGGCGATGCTTGTCACCCGTGACTTAATGTAGGAGAAAGGAAGAAAGGAAGCCAAATTTAATTGGCATTAGTTAAAATTTTGGCCTTAGTGTGGTTCATATACCTGGCCAACCGTTGTCTATCTTTTAAAACGAAGGCACTAGAGTGGCCATTTCTGTTGAAGAGAGCACAAAAGAAAGACGTCGGCCTTTCCCTGCGGGGAAGGCAATTTTGCCCTAAAAACCATCATTCTCTGCAGCAATTGGTATGTTAAAATCTACATTATTAATACGTATTTATGTATTTTGATGAGGTACATATACCATTGTGTTTAATTAAGAATTAGTTAAAATTATAAATCAACAATTCTTGAAAACCAGAGTCTGAATGATTTTTACTACTGAGCGCCATGTGTGTGCCACGCCGTAAATTTTCCTATGCTTTTACAATTTCAAATCCTTATGTTAAAATCTCTTATAGGCAATGTGAACTTATATCTAACTAGCAATGATTATAACTTATAAATATTATGTGTACTGTAGAGTATCAAACTCATGTCAGAAACACATTCTAGAAACTTTTCTCAATGTGGGAGCAGACTCTTGATTACATACTTCGTAGTAGAGAACTTGTTTCTGCCACTTTCAAATATCCTATATAGTGTAGGGTCACTGTTAAGGACATTACAAGAAATATTTTATCCACGCGGAGACATACAAATGATTACGCATATTCTGGACTCTTGGTCAGTGGATAAAATGCTTTGCCACATGCTATTCTGTGACTCGAACTCTAGTGCCGAATTTTGGTACAAACTTCTTGGTAACATATTAGTAACCACCCCAGAGGGGTGATAGACATGTAATATTTTCATAAAGATGCTAGGAAATTGCCATGTTTGAGAATATAAATTCAAGAACAAAGAAAGTAAACGCATGATATACATTGGAATGTTCTGGTAGGAAATGCCTGCAATCCGCATCACCTCACTGTGGTAGGGGCAGAAGCGAAGATTGATGTTCCTAAAATGCTTGCAATATTCATAGACTAGACCATGCGGCATAAGTTATTTCTGATAAATAACTATTCGAATACTAGCAGCAATTTGACCTGGAATATTATATGGCCCAAACACGTATCAGACTGCATAAATCATTTCTGAAAAATAAGAAATTCTCTTACAAATAGCAGCACTTGGCAAAATATATCACAGCGTTCACTAACCTCATACTGCTGTAAGCAGTGGGGGAAAACAATTTATGTTTTAGTTTATGGATTAACCCCTGAGGAAATCCAAAAACATAGGCTCCTTGCATCATCATTATGATTAATTATTATGTATGATTATCATGTACTTAATATCAGTGAAATGTATGTTTTCTCTGTTATGAGAATTATATTCTGTCCTGATTGTTACTCTTTATTGTGGGAAATACACATTGTAATGTGACTCCTGTGGAAACATGAGATGATGTATGAAACCTGTGTATGTCAGTAATTAAGAAGACAAGGTTGAAGAGCCTTGGCCTAATGCTGATTATAGTGACGGAAGGAAGACGCGGCATTAGAAACCACAGAGATTATGTATAGATTATTCTCTTCAAGTATAGAGAGAGGCAATATCAACATGTTTGGATGGACAGAATGGCTTCGCTCATCATATAATTCCCATTAACAATCTCAGAACAAAATATAGAGTGAAAAGATACCTCACTCACTATCAGAGCTAAGAAAGCTCTACAACAAGCAAGGAGGGACATGGAGCTTGAAAACCCACTTCTTTCTCCTTCTTCTTATTTGTTTGTAAATATATTATAACCATGTTACCATACGACAGGAGGTTAATGCTCGTGTTATATTCTTTGTCATCCCTTTCTATAGCGAGTGGTGGATTTGTTGGACATTTCACCAATCAGGATCCTGGGTAAACAGCCTGGTGTAAGTGATAATTGGCAACCTGTCCTCAACATAATTTGGACCAATACCTCAATGTTTACTGCTGCAATTATTAGCTGCCATAGCCAGCAGCAGACAATTTCGAAGACAACTGACTGCGTGATTGATGAAGTCCTACTTCAGTAGGAATATCCAGGAGGGTCTTCAGTATCTAATAATCGACAAAGATAACGATCTACAGAGTAACTGACAACAGGTATCGTCTGCTTTACTTCTGAGAAGCACCACCTGAAGCCTCATCACTCAGCAACATCAGTGAAACTATAGGCAAATCCTACCAGTTACTAAACCTAGCAACAGTGAGAACCCTTCAACTGTTGGGTGGATTACCAAGTTGATATCAAAAAATGGATAAGCCTTCGAAAGAAAGTCTCACAGCCGCAAAAGTCAAACATAGGTTCAAGACACTCCACACCGAGTTCTTGATATGAACACCAACTCAAACAAATAGAAGAGACACTGAAACAACAATAAGCCAGTACAACCAAGATACCAACCTAAGATTCTCTGAAACATAACTACACCAGATTACCTCAAGGTTCAAAAACCTCAAACACCCTGAAAAGAAGCAAGATCCACTGAGATCTCAGACCTGAACACCATCAAGAAAACCGTATATAACCAACTAGCGGACTAAATGCCTCTACGCCGGCAACAAAAAGAATCCTCTGATTGTTTGCAACCTTGTTTCTGTGCTGGAATTGTTCATCGTCTGATCCATGTATGTGCAGATCAATTCTGGACATAGTCACAGATACTACCAATGGATGCCTCTCAGCCATATAAGTTCCTACACTGGACTAGATAGCAACGACTACCTCTTGCTGGTCCAATGTCAGCCTAAACGCCATGGGTTATAGACTCGCGACTTGGTGGGTGTAACATCTTTGTGAAAAAATTGGGATTCTGATATCGGAAGCAGAGCAGCTGAATGGACATCTACTTGGCACCATGTATGGTGAGATGGGAAAGTACCTTCTGCAGAGCTTAAGTGGAAATTCCTGGAAGTTAGACCAACCAAGGCTTCAATTTCACAAAGGGCACCGAGCCTACTGCAACAGAGTATTCGAAAATTCTAGCTCCGCGGAGGAGATATGTGATTGTGTGATATTTCAATTCCTGGAGTATGGATTATAAAATATTCACCAACCAATTACCAGTGGATAATCATATTAGGAACACAACTGAGTGCATTTAGTCTAGGTACCCAGATAATGGGAATAGGATCTAATCTACATGAAAGATGAACACCGAACCGCACACCAGGAGATAAAGGACTCTATTAATTAGTTTAATAAAGAGTACCAACTGCTTTTATATGTGTATTCCTATGCCATGGATTTATAAGGTCAGTAGTTTTGTTTTTTTTTTTCAATTGAAGGGTAGAACCAAATAGTAGTTATGTTTTGGTTAAATATTCTTACACCATCTCATTAATATTTTTAAATATGAGAATTGTAACTGGTGTCAGAAACAAATGTTTTATATGTCTGGTTTTTATGAACTCATACCATGGTTTCTTTTTGTGTCAAAACCAATGGATGGTTCAATGGTGGTATAACCAATTATTGGGGGTTTTGGGGTGAGTACATGAATATGATTAGACTGATTTTTGTGACAATGGGGTTGTCATATGGGATTGTACACCTATGTCATAATTAATGGGATTTTATACCTGTGTCCTATGTCATGTCATGCAAAGCCCAGAACTGAATATGGCCATTATATGTTTGTGTGTTACCTCTGAATTGAGTTTATTCTTGAACAGTATGTCCAAATGTTGATGTCTCCATCAATTGTGTTGATGTTTGTTCAACAGTGGTTGTTTCTATGTTGTAAACAATCAATATCCTCGAACACTATAGTAAATTTAAAAGGTGATGAAGTGGGAAGGGAAACCTACACACAGATGCCATTGTTTCAAGGATTGAAGTGTTTTCTCCTGGTGTTTGTGGCAAATATCCCTGATCACCTTGCATTCTACCAGTGACCAGAAGATCAACTAAACCCCCTAGACAATTTAACATAATATTCTCATAAATTAAAATCCACACCCCACAACACCCTACCTCAACATCAGCACACCGGATATTTAAGAACTGTTATTCAATCGGCCATGACAAATCTTCCAGCAAGAAAGATTTGTTCACACTCAAAATAGTAACAGCCAAACCCATTAACAATGGCAACAGAGTTTCAGCCTGCAGACATCTCCAGCCTGAGATAATAGAAAACATTCCAGGTATTGAGAAACAGGAATTCTCTGAGGTAAAGGTTTGCTGCATATCCTTTACAGAACGTTGCAATCAACTCCGGAAAGTATTAGCTGTGCGTGATTTACTAGCAACTGTTTTAGTTCAGTATACTGCCATTGACTTCTGAGCGGCCGATGCCTCGTACCAGCAACATCAAAACAAAGTAAACTGCTTCCAAATCGCCCACGATTGACTTCAAACCACCGGTATGACGGTGGATTGTGAAACGCAGTTATAGCATCTCCTAAGCCACAGGTGCTGGCTTCCTGGCTTAGAGGTTACGACTTTTCTCCGTAATCCCGTATACTCTCGTGGTTAACGTGATGACGGTGAGAATCAGCAGTGGTTCGAATCGCATCGGTAACCTACGGGGTATGTGAGCCGGCCGCTCAGAAAGCAATGGCAAACCACTGAGCGTAATCTTACCAAGAAATCAACATACAGCTGAAAGATGATGGTGTTGACAGCGATGTCCTGTAAAGGATATGCAAAAAAAAAAAAAAAAAGCCACAGGTTGAACACTCGGAATTTTTCAGGAACAATAGAAACAGCCATGAAGTATATATACGAATATGAAACAAGCAGCACCCGGACCCATCGTATACAGATGGATCAGCAAACAAGTCAACAGACAATGGGGGTGTGGAATTCTTCTGAATCTAGCTAAAGGAGCAAAGAAGACACAGTCAGTGATTGCTGGATCGTTCATGAGTGGCTTCACGGAAGAGATAGAAGCCTTCGAAACTGTCGCAGAAATTTTCTTGACCGAAATATATAAACAAACAGTACTCTTTACAGATACGAAGCTGAGGTGAGTTGTTCAGTTGAGCTAAGAATCGACATCACAGCAATCGAGACATTCCCAGCCGTGCTCCGTCCTCAACTTCAACAGCCAGCGAAGCGTCATATGGCTAATTGTACCATTTGTAGTCTGATTATATGTCCGTCTGACCTTTCCTCGGGGTACAGATTGTCAGCTGGATTCTATGGTTTCTCCCTGCCAATGCATTCTCTCCAGGCTATGGTGATTTATCTTGCATAAATACACCTCTCACCTGTGCAGACCCAGCCAATCAGTCCACCTGGTCATTTCTCACCACACCAGTATGTCCTGGGTGAAAGATCCAACATTTGTTCTCCATCTTAAATGTTTTAAATGAAGCGTGCCACTCTACACGAAGCATACTTGTCGTCACCTGTCTCAGCATGCTGTCTAACTTCGTTAGAATCACGACAAGTGTGTGCTGTTTGTCCTACATCCAGCAGAACGCCACTGTGGCTTTCTCAACCCCCATTCTTAGACTGAAATTCGTGGTATCATATACCAGGCGCTCCTGCACTAAACACCATTCGTTAACCTTCGCTATGAATCTAGGCGCGAATTGTTGTCGGAAATCAGTTGTTGCACTTCCAATTTAGTACAGCCTACCGGCCAATCCCTGGACTTCAGACCCAGTGTAATCATAACCCTGCACATATCTGATTTCTCCTCTCCTCTACCAATATTCTCAAGCATGCACTTCTCTGATTGTGTCCTCTGTCTGAGCAATCTGTCATTTTCCTTTTTAAGTCTGTCAACCTTAACTGTGTCCAGGGCATCAAGCAGGGATGTTCCTTGCCCTCAGTGCCGTTTGTTCTGTGTGCTTTTTGTGCTATATGCTGTTTTTGCTGACGTGAGCTGTTTGTTCTCATGTGTGCTGTTTGCCCAAACAATTACTATCTTCTGTACGGAACATCACTAGTTCTTAATCCCTAAAACTACCGAGTGTCGAATACACACCCTGCATAACATTTGCCGGCGACATTTCGACGCCTGGGCTACCCGCTGTGCATTATATTGTTTTCTATATGAGATTAAATATTTAATGCGCATTTTTCATTCATTTAAAATTTGTACACCCCGAGCACAACATTTCCAAACTACAGTGTTCGTATTATTCTGTCACTTTGATCATTCTCAGAATCGAGTCTCGATTATAACATCGGTTTAGTCAAAGTTTCAGCGACCAGCGACGGGCATGGCATTCAGTTCAGCGATTATATTCAACCTATTTGTCTGCTCGAGAGCGGAGAAGCATGTCCGTCTAACACAGCCTGGACAGCCTCGGGATGGGTCGGGGAGAATACTCAGAGTAAGCCGTGCCAATCACTTAAATTGCAGTGTTTAGCTAATTCAGTGTCCAAGGAAAATTATCGTAACATGTGCCCCCCCCCCCCTTTTTTTTATATTGTTTCTGAGGAAAATACAAAGAATACCATAGTTAGCCGGAAAAACCACAGAGCAGGTCCTACAAGAAACAAATGAAAACCGTAACCTGATTAACCTGATTAGAGAAAGTACGTGTATACAGTCAACATTTTTGGGCGCGTTATGAGGAGAAATACATTAGAGGACTTGGTGACAACTGGCAAGATCGAGGGGAATAGAACAAGGGGAAGGCAAAGATGTAAATATCTGGATGGCTTGGCCACGTGGCAAGGTCGAGACAAGAACATGGAACTGATCCACGACACTGGTGATGGCGTGATATGGGGAAATGTGATCACCGATGCTTACTGGCATGGCACATGATGAAGATGATGAGTGTATGATTGTTGTTTTTTCTTTTCTTTGTGGAATTACGTTTGTTTCAGCTGGTATTCGTAACTGGGGCGACGAATGTGTATACAGTCTGTTTATCATCGGCATCTACACTTTACATTTGCTGAGTGCAATATAGAACCTATATTGTTTATGCATGTGACACATGACCAACGAGCAGATAAACTGAGAAACAGCTGATGGGTGTGAACATATGGTTTCTGGGGAAAATGCATAGAATACCATGGAAAGACAGAAAAAACAAACGAGCAGGTTCTACAATAAACAAATGGGAACAATAAACTGATTAGAGACATTAGACGTAAACAGTCAAAATGTTTGAGGTGCGTTATGGAGAGAAATACACTTGAAAACTTAGTGACAGCTGAAGTAAAAAGAGCAAGGAAAAGGGTGTACCGAAACCCCTGGGGCTTTAACAGGTAGGGGTACACCTTGACCTTCCCACCCTGCACTGACCACAAGACACGTATGGTTCATCTACTGACCCCTGCAGACTCTGGACTCCACCTGACTTTCGCTCTCTCAACCTATGGACTAGTATCCGTAGGGGGCTCAGTATAGAAGACACACATAATTCAAGAAAAAGACATTGTAACAAATTAGAAATTATATTGTAGGATAGAGTTCGTCGGAGAAGAATTGAGATTGGGATAGAGAGTAGGTCTATGTACAGCTAGACAAAAAAGTGTAGAAGATAAGAGATGATCCACATATCATCGTGAGGCAAGTGAGCTTCCTTAATGTGTGTACGTCGAGTCTTGTCGATTACCTCACCCGGATCCCTCCAAGCGAGAGCTGACTTGATGGTTGAGGAAGCATTCCGTCTTATCAATTGGCCACTGTGATCATCAACTGGGAGTAATCATCCTGAGTTCCCATTACAGAATGTTAATTCCACCAATGTTCATTTAAGTAGTGTCACCCAGTGACGTAGCTAACACAAGATTCAGTCTCAAGGTAAAGTCTAACTGGGGAGACACTATGTCATTAGGCGTTCCCCTATGAAGATCTCTTGAGCAAAGCAAACACGTTGGAGCTTTGTAGCTCAACTAGAGTCATAATGTCTGCCTGACCCGTACTGGGTCGGAGATGTTATGGTGAACTCCATCTCAACTAGTCTTGGAATAAAGCAATGTTATTAGTGATGAATAGTATCACTGGTTGGATCCAACTGGGTCTGGTGACGTAGAAGGTATGTCACCTCGTGGATCAATATAGTATAGTCACTGACGACGATGATCTGTCTTATAGACCCCACCTGGGTCTGGCAAAGCATGTATAGTGCCATTAGGACTGTCATACTTGTCGTGACTTATTATCTCACTTTGATGTTTGTAATGTACTTCATTTTGAGATAGACGGTACGTACTAATTTATCACCGTCAGATGCGCTCTTACAGAGAGAAACTTAGTTGGATTGCTCCCAGTGCTATGACCAGCTGCAGTGAGCATAGAGCCAAATTCTCTCGTTATAGTGTAAACATCTTGCATCCAACTTAGAAGGCAAACCCTTCAATGAAAATAGGGGTAAGAGCATTCGGCAACAACACTGACATACATGGCATACATTAGGAGCACATGCAGAAAATAATAACCTTTCATTATTGGTTACAGGATCATCTACATCTTAAAAGACATTCAGGCATGAGTACGCTTCCGTTGTCAGGCAGCACTTAGAATTGCTCGTCTGGGAGGCACGGTTTCATAAAGTACAGGACTTGTCATTCCATACCCCTGTCACCTGCTCCTGGTACCTCCCGCACTGCCTCGTCACTTACCCTATTATACACTCATTAGAATATAGCTCCAATCTTATATAAGTGCAGAGGTTTCTCTGATTGAGAATTATCCGTCTGGACAATTCCTCTTCCTCAATATCATCAACATCATCATCATCACCACAAGTTTCTCTTCTGGGTTCGTCGTCCCATACCCAAGAGAAAACTCTCCTTGTTACCCCTTCTTCCTAAAGGCAAAGAGTATTAGTATTTGTATAACGAAAGCGCACCACATGTAGATAGTGTAAGTCCAACCCAGTTCTCTTTCCGCTTTAATATGCGGTGGGCAAGTGTGAACGGGTACACTGGTTTGATAGGACTAATCATCTCATATTTAGAATGCTGCAAGCATCCTATCCCCTAATTTCCAGTCTTCTCTCCCCCTCCCTCACCCTCTCATCATTCTAACCCTAGTATAGGTGTCCCCAGACAATGAGGATAGAGTAGAGTACAGTGTAGAGTATAAGTCTGAAAGTTCCCCTCGAAATCACGATGCATATACACACGCTATATCTCCAAGACACGCGCTGAACAACCACACGCTGTTCCTTCCGGAATCGCGAGGGATATACACACTATGACCCCACATGAAATATTACCACCATAATGACACTGAACAAATCGTCAGCACATTCCCCTGGAATATATCAGCACTACATTCCCATGGAATAAAGCAGCACCACATTCCCCTGGAATAAAGCAGCACCACATTTCCTTGGAATAAATCATCACCACATTCACTTCGAATAAATCAGCACCACATTTCCTTGGAACAGAGCAGCATAATTTGGCTGATTGATCAATAATCATTGTAACACATTACACGCCTTAATTAATCTTACCCTGTCCGCTAGAATAACACTTTGAACTATCATTAACTGACATCACAGCAATTAACAGCCCTCTCACCCATAAATGCTAGTGCTTACATCAAACAAATATTATATCGATCGAGTAACACATACCTGTAATAAAAGACTTCAATGAATCCCTAGTTCTGCTAAGTATTCATAGAAATATTGTTAGAACGAAACATAAACAAACACATAGTTGTCCCAGCTTTAAACCTAGTATCGATCGATCACAGTACATTAATATTCATGAGACTGGCGGCCAACAACACAGATAGCGGCTCTGAGAATCGCGTAATACTATTAATTAAGCCAAGAAAAGAAGTAATACTGTTATTACCTTAGAGCTTTAAACACTACTGGAAAATCCATCATATTGTCGGGTGTTGGACAGCTCCATGTAGAAAAGTATGGTCTGAACAAGTGAGTCTGCTCGGGTGAAAGGGGTTATTGCAAATGGCAGTTTTCTGCTTTGGCGAGAGTATTCTATAAACACGCAGAAGTTGCATATTACTGGAGAAAAACACTTCCTCCGAGAATCATAGTTTATATCCTCTAAAAACCCATGACTGTTCAGTTCATAGGTTGCCGGGTGCATAAAGCAAGCCCGGAATATAAACTATTAGAAAGAAAAAGTCCCTTCTAGAAACTAAGATGTTAAAAAGCTTTCCTAAGGTTAAAATTAACTCGCGACTGAGATAAACCCGCTAAGCCCCGCCTACAGGGAGTTCACTTCCGCTAAGACACGCCTGCTTGGAGGTTTCGCGACAAAGGCTGAACGAAAGAATGAATGGACGAACGAACAAACAAACTATATTTTCAGTGGACACTCTAGCCCATCTTACATTCATCCCTTCCAATCACTCATCGTTAGTACATCAATCAACTATTGTCCATACCACATTCACATAGGTCAAACAAATATGTCAATTGAATGTTGTAATCATAAGCAGTATATATTACCATGTTTTGAGGCAGACAGCCAACCCTACATGCACAGGTACCAGCATACACGAGAACATGCATACTTGCATATATACTTACATCATTTACACAAATTTATACCCAATAGCACATAAATACACATTCCCTGACATACGTATATGCTCACAAACAATTACATACATACATACATACATACATACATACATACATACATACATACTTACATACATACATACATACATACATACATACATACATACATACATACATACATACATACATACATACATACATACATACATACATACATACATACATACATACATACATACATACATACATACATACATACATACATACATACATACATACATACATACATACATACATACATACATACATACATACATACATACATACATACATACATACATACATACATACATACATACATACATACATACATACATACATACATACATACATACATACATACATACATACATACATACATACATACATACATACATACATACATACATACATACATACATACATACATACATACATACATACATACATACATACATACATACATACATACATACATACATACATACATACATACATACATACATACATACATACATACATACATACATACATACATACATACATACATACATACATACATACATACATACATACATACATACATACATACATACATACATACATACATACATACATACATACATACATACATACATACATACATACATACATACATACATACATACATACATACATACATACATACATACATACATACATACATACATACATACATACATACATACATACATACATACATACATACATACATACATACATACATACATACATACATACATACATACATACATACATACATACATACATACATACATACATACATACATACATACATACATACATACATACATACATACATACATACATACACACGCACGCACGCACGCACGCACGCACGCGCGCACACAGACAGACAGACAGACAGACAGACACACAGACACACAGACAGACATACAGACACACAGACAGACATACACACACTCACGCACGCACGCACGCATGCACGCATGTATGCACGCACGCATGCATGCATGCATGCATACTTACATTCATAATACTCTCTCTTTTTCTCCATCTCTCTCTCTCTCTCTCTCTCTATCCCTTCCTCTCTCTCTCTCTCTCTCTCTCTCTCTCTCTCTCTCTCTCTCTCTCTCATCCGATCGATCGATCGAGAAAAATAGCTGCATGTCTTCATCACATGGCACGATAGTTAAAAGAACACCGACTTGAGCCAAGACTGTGATGAGCTTGTGAGGTAGCGAATAATCACCCCCCCCCCCCCCCCCTTCCATGCTTATGAGCATGGCGCATGAAGACGATAAAATTAAGTATAATCATTCATTATTTTGACTACACCGTGTTCAACACGGAAGCGACAATCAATATGTTGCACGATTTATTGCCTGGCTTATTTGACTGCATCTCGTCAGGTGTGTACTGCTGAGTTATGTAGCTTATTGTAGTGACTAAATAAATATTATTTTAGCTAAAACAATTAAAACACAGGGTGACAGGTATAGTTCGAGTGTGGAACATCTGTTATCTCCACGGTAATTTGCAATTAACCACGAACTCTGTCTGTTTCCACAAAACCGGCTAGAACCACCTAATTGCTTATGCCTCACTATATTTGAGCCGAGCCGAGACGTATTGAAATATGCCAGGC
This sequence comes from Cepaea hortensis, assembly GCA_963921405.1. Lineage (NCBI taxonomy): Eukaryota > Metazoa > Mollusca > Gastropoda > Stylommatophora > Helicidae > Cepaea > Cepaea hortensis. Next base: position 313,942,725 of record OY992876.1, on the reverse strand, counting down.
AATAAATCGTGCAAGATATTGTTTGTTGCTCTCTGGTTTTAAATCTATTAAGGGGTAAATATTGTTAGTTGTTGAAATTGAAACACTGTGCTGTGAGTTCTGTTGTTGGCTGATTCTCGTTTGAAATCGTGTTGCTGTTGTCTCTTTCCCAGCGATCACTGATTTCGGCATCTTGAAGAGAGTTGACGTCCTACCTTATGACAGAGACTCGTGTAGAGGCGGCATCAACGCCTCCCTACTTACAGACCAGATATCCTGTGCACAGAGCGTCTACGACTCTACACCGGTTGGCGCCTGTTTTGGAGAAGAGGGGGGCCCGATCGCATGTGCAAAAGATGGTAGGAGCAATTCTTGTACTTCAGCAAACCATCCACATCTACAACCACCCACATGTACAACCATCCACATGTACAAACAAACCAAACTTATTTACATATTCTTTACAGGACTTGGTAGTCAACCCCAGCGGTGTTTTTTTTTAACACCTGTTTATGATTTCATGGCAAGTTTGCGTTTAGTAGTTTGCCGTTGCTTTCTGAACGACCGGCACTCATACCTTTGTATGGGAACCAACACACGGCGGTCGGCTTCCATGTCACCCGCAGCTGTGTTTCGAACGCGATATTTGTAACTCCCTCGCCACTGATCCGGTCTGTTAACAAAAGGTTGCACGACTTATTGCCTGGTATATTTCGCTGCGTCTCGACAGGTACATACTGCAGAGTAATATATCATAATAAGTGAATACATGAATGACGCTCTGGCTAACACATGTCAAGCATATTGCCACTAATATTGTTCGAATGCTCTATTACACGAAGTATGATTGTTTCAAAGTAAATGGAATATTCTTGAACAAGTGAATCGGTACAGTTATCTCAGAACAGTCATAGCATCTGATGGGAGATGCCTTGAAGAGATTAGAACAAATATGGCTATGGCGAAGGTAGCTTTTGCAAGATGGAAAACATATTGACCAATAAAAAGATGTCAACTGCGACGAGAAAAACGAGTGATTAAGTGCTACATGGAGCATGTACTTTTGTATGGACCTGAAACGTGAACAATGAGCAGACATGCTGAAAAACATCTAATGGCAGTGGAAATGTGGTTTCTAACGAAAATGCAATGAATACCATGGACAGACAGAAAAACCACTGACCAAGTCTTACAAGGAGCAAATGAAAACCATAAAAAATATTGGAGAAATTAGACGCAGACAGTCAACATTCTTGGACACGTTATATGAAGAAATAAATTAGAAAAGTTAGTGACAACTGGCAAATAGATCGAAAAGAACAAGGGGAAGGCAGAGAAGTAAATATCTGGATGGCTTAGCCACGTGCATTGTCGAGACAAAAACACTGAACTGATTCACGACTCTGGTGATCGTGTTAGATGACGAAACATGACCGCTCACGGTTATCGGTATGGCACATGACGAATGAATTGTTGGAATGTGAAGCAACAATTATCCCCATAGTAGTCGCACATTCAAATTATGATACGTAACTCTGCAGTGTACACATGGCCTGTTGCACCAAAATATGTCAGGCATTAAAAGGAGCAGCAGTGTTTGTGGATTTCGGGGAATACTCATTAAGGGAAAATGCTGAAGTGTAATCTAGAACTTGTTTTCCTGTAAAGCAGTAAATCTAGAATCGAGGCTCAGACAGGCGAAGAGTTGGGGCGCTGCTTTGCTTATCCAGCAGCTTCTGCAGCTTGTCTTTTTCCGGATGTATTAGTGTTACCATTCCTCTGGAGTAAACTAGACAGGCCGAGAGAGGGATCGTGCTGCAGGGACAACACGTGGTTTCTGGAATTCAGACCATGCTATGAAGAGGTATAACTCCATCCCTGGTCCTGACCATGGGTTGTAGTTAATATGCCTTATAAGAAGCGCAATGTAACAAAATATCGTCTGTCAAAACGGCAATGTGCCAGAATGTGTGTGTGTGTGTGTTTGTGTGTGTGTGTGTGTGTGTGTGTTTTACAATACGAAACCAATAACTGCATACTATTCACTCTTTAGATATTACGTTACTTTGCATGCACAATTCAACATCTCAAACATAGCAGTCACAACAACAATAACAATGACCACAACAACATATTTATGTTATTGCAGATGTGTATATTATCACCGGAGTTGTATCGCATGTCACTCAGTGTGACCCGGTGGTGAGCCCGTTGTTGTACACAAGTGTTGTTGATCTGCTGCCCTGGATTCAGTCTACCATTGCTCAACACAGTGACAACACCCAGAATGTCCTGCCCAGTCGGGGAAATGACGTGTCTGATCCAGGCGCTGGGTCGTCTCCCTTTACTGGTCAATGAAAGTCATGTTAAGTAATAATTTGACGGGAGTAATGTTGTATTTGATGGGAATAATGTTGTACATTAGTATATGAAATTTTGTGTTTGATGGAAGTAAAGCTGTAAATTAGTTAGCGTCATTTAGTGTTTGATGGATGTATTGTCGTAAATTCAGACATGGGACAACGGATACTCACGCAAACCTCAGTCCGGTATGACATCACACTGATGTTGGACAACAGGATCTCTTCATCCGACATACAGGACTTCGCGCTGGAGTTCATAGCCAGCGAACACAAGCAAGCAGTGACTCAAATTTAGTTGTTGATAGAAGTAATGTCGTAAATGTGTGAATCAAATTTAGTATTTGATTGAAGTAATCTTGTAAATTATTAACCGAAATTTAGGTTTGGTGGATGCAATGTCGTGAATTACTATCTCAGATTTAGTGTTTTATTGAACTAGTATCATAAATTTGTAACTCAAATTGAATGTTTAATGGAAATAACACCGTAAATTAGTGATTCACATTACTGTTTGGAGAAAGTAATGTTGTCAATTTGTAACTCAACAATATAATCTTTGATGGGGTGATTTTATAAATGTGTAACTTACATTTAGCGTTTAATGGAAGCGATGTTGTCTTTTAATGACTCCAATTTAGTGTTTGATAGAAGTATTATCGTAAATTTATGACTCGGATATAATCTTTGATGGAGTAGTTCTGTGAATAAATAACTCAAAAGAGTAATGTTTGGTGGAAGTAATGTTGTCGATTAGTAAATCAAATTTAGCGTTTGCTGGAAGTTATTGTGTGAGTTAGGACTTCAATGTTACTGTTTGATGGACCTAATACTATCAAATAGTAACTAAACTGTAGCTTTTCATGCACGTAAGACGATCAAAAAGTAAGTACTAGTTACTTTTTCATGGAAGAATTGCTACCAGATAATTCTATCACTTTCGTGTGGTATACATCATGTTATCAACTACTTTGCACTACTTTGTGTCATTTTATATTGTATCCACTAGTACTATAAATGTATTGTTTTGTGTTTAGCAATTAATTTAAAAGACGTGCGTTCAAGACACTTGCATTGTTTTATATTTTCTTTCTTTTGGTTGTTAAGAACATGACAACTTCGTCCAATAAAACAAAGTTGTGTGTAGTGCAAGTAAATGGAAATAAAAAAAATGTCGCATTTCGGTTTGTGGTGTATTTATATAGTTTGAATACTTTGAATAGTTGTGAATTAATTATAAAAATATTGATTAAATTTAATTCTTAGTGTAAGTAAGTAAACAAGAACACATATATACGTCTAATGGCAGTGAAAATGTGGCTTCTGAGGAACATGCACAGAAAGCCTTGGACAGACAGAAAAACCAACTGGCAAGTCCTACAATAAACAAATGAAAACCCTAAACTGATTAGAGAAATTTGATGTAGACAGTCACAATTTTTTGGTCACGTTATGAGAATAAATAAATTAGATAACGTGGCTATAACTGGCAAAACTGAGGAGAAGAGAACAAGGGGAAGGCGGAGAAGTAAATATAGGGATGTCATGGCGACATGGTATTGTCGAGACAAGAGCACAGAGCTGATCGTGTAGGATGGCGAAACATGACCGCCCACGCTTATCGACATGACTCATGGTGATGATCATTGTGTATATGTGTGTGTGTGTGAGTGTGTGTGTGCGTGTGCGTGTGCGTGTGCGTGCGTGTGTGTGTGTGTGTGTGTGTGTGTGTGTGTGTGTGTGTGTCTTACAGAAAGAAAGTGACGGAAGTTTGGTAGATAAAGAGAAAACAAAGGAAACACATGGAATACTTTTTTTTTTTGCATATCCTTTACAGGACATTGCTGTCAACACCAGCATCTTTCAGCTGTATGTTGATTTCTTGGCAAGTGACATATGCCTGGGTCATTGACAATGAGGTGAAGGACCCCAGTAGCGAGACTACGAGAAAAACAACCAGCCATGAAAAATAATGGTGAGGGTGAGTGGAGACTCCCAGGGTGGATGGGGAGAGAGACAGTTTTAGGCTGGGGTGTAATGTTGTGGGGAGCCCAGGGAGGGGCTACACAGCAGGGTTAAAAGACAGTGGAAAACTTTGACTGGGCAGTGGAAGCTGGGACCGACTGTTTAGTCGGGTCGCTGGAGGACAGTTGATGTTTTGGCGCCGAGCGGATCGGTGGGCTAATACGTGGGAGCTTAGACTGACTGTGGGTCAGATCTTTTGTTGTGTTGTTCTCCCAGTTGTGAATGCAGGCCTAAAACCCAGTGGGGGTTGGATAGTTAATGGAGGCCTGAACCCAGAGTGGGTTTTATAGTGAGTGGGGCCTGAACCCAAAGTGGGTTGGATAGCTAGCGGAGACTAGACCCAGTGTGTGGGTAGTGATGTGTGAGGTCCAGCTGTGGATAGTAGCTGGATAACTGGTTTATGAATGGGAGATTCATAAGGCCTTGAGAAGACAGTGATGTGTACGTGTTAAGTTGTGAGCCGGATATTTACATTCTATGGATTATATTGTTTCTGGATATAGAGTTGTGTTCCGTTTGTCCGTGTTCTTTCTGCAATAAAGGATTATGTGCGCCAACGCAATCTTATTTAATTACTGGTGAATGTGCACTGCGGGGGTGAGTTATATTGTAAGACAGTTAGATAGCTCAATTGAGACACCAGGAGCATCGTTACCTAGACAACGACCATCTCACGCACTTATCATCAAGAACTTCGTGATAGCAAGATTACGCTCAGTAGTTTGCCATTGCTTTCTGTGCGGCCGGCTCACATACCCCGTAAGTTACCGATGCGATTCGAACCACTGTTGATTCTCACCGTCATCACGTTACCCACGAGAGTATACGAGATTACGGAGAAAAGTCGCTAACCTCTAAGCCACGAAGCCGGCCATGAAATACTAGTACAATATAATATACCGCAAATTCTGACAGAATAGAAAAACAGTAAGAGAGGAGATGATAAGAAAAATAAAGGACGGCTAAATAGAGAATGCCACGTGTCATCAAGCGATCCATTAACGAACCAGCTATTCAATATGCAAGAAAAGAATGTTCGAAAGGAACACAGGTTTTTCAGGCAGAGACTGTAACAAACCTCGCCCACACACAAAGGTAACAGTCAAGCTACTTGTGTCACAACAATTTCACCCGATGCACAATCTTAAATGAACAAACCAGACTAAATTAACAACTTTACAACTAATAGAACACAATGTAGAAATGTTTATTTATGTCCAAACGTATTCAAGTAGCATAACTATAGCAAAATGACACACACAAATTTAAAAGAAATGTGTCTGTCTGTCTGTCTGTCTGTCTGTCTGTCTGTCTGTCTGTCTGTCTGTCTGTCTGTCTGTCTGTCTGTCCGTCCGTCCGTCCGTCCGTCCGTCCGTCCGTCCGTCCGTCCGTCCGTCCGTCCGTCCGTCCGTCCGTCCGTCCGTCCGTCCGTCCGTCCGTCCGTCCGTCCGTCCGTCCGTCCGTCCGTCCGTCCGTCCGTCCGTCCGTCCGTCCGTCCGTCCGTCCGTCCGTCCGTCCGTCCGTCCGTCCGTCCGTCCGTCCGTCCGTCCGTCCGTCCGTCCGTCCGTCCGTCCGTCCGTCCGTCCGTCCGTCCGTCCGTCCGTCCGTCCGTCCGTCCGTCCGTCCGTCCGTCCGTCCGTCCGTCCGTCCGTCCGTCCGTCCGTCCGTCCGTCCGTCCGTCCGTCCGTCCGTCCGTCCGTCCGTCCGTCCGTCCGTCCGTCCGTCCGTCCGTCCGTCCGTCCGTCCGTCCGTCCGTCCGTCCGTCCGTCCGTCCGTCCGTCCGTCCGTCCGTCCGTCCGTCCGTCCGTCTCGTGAAGCCACCTCCGGTGAGGAGGCGAGTTCCAAACCATAGGGAGACAGCTCTGGGACGTAGACGAAACAGGACGCATGTTGCGAGAAAGGTTTCTGTGCCCGAATGTCGAATGCCTGGACAGCCTGAGAGTGAGACTGTGTGCTGTATGGTAGATGTAAGTGTTTAGAAGTATCCAATATATATTTGCTGTGATCATCGTATTGTATATGATCTGTAATTAAATCCGTTAAACGTTGTGTCGTTGAGTCTTGAGTCAAATCACGTTGTACTTGTACTGTCCCACATGTGTTAGGTAGCGAGCCCAGTGTAAGACCCTGACATGTGTGGACGTGGGGGCAATCGTCCAGCTTTAAAATAAATGTGTTTATGTGATAAATGGTTAGAACTAGAGGTTGTGAACTTAGAATTTTTGTTAAAATTGATTGTACATGTAAAAGTGATCATGGAAGGCTCATTTTGAATTATTGCTACAGTGTTTAAACATGGAGACTAGTTGTAAACGTACAGTGCATTCGTATTGTTTGATCGTGTAAACGTGTAAAACATTCGTGATTGTCAAACTTTTTGTTACCGTTTTGACCTTGTCGACATTGTGATCTTGTCGCCATTGTGACCTTGTCGCCATCTTGTAAACTTGATGTCTATGTCCTTACTGAATGTCATCTTGATGTAAGTGATGTGTCATCAATGTTATAGCGTGTTGAGATACAGTTAGATTTTCTTTGTGGATTGAGTTTGTGGAAAGCAAAAAGTTTTGAAAGAAAGTGACTTGTGTTGAAAAAAAAATTGTTGACGGACAAACTTACGACATACAATTACACTCAACGCCATACAAACCTACTCAATACTTAGTGACAAGCAGGCACACACCAACAAATAGACGCTAATTTATTTCCTCCAAAACAAAGCAGGTTTTTTCCGTACCATCCGAAACCGTGCGCGTAGAGGTCATTTGTGATTCGAAGTGACGACCCTACAGTTTCCTAGCCCGTTTTCCAACCATGCTTCACCGCATCCAGGGCACTTGAGTATATTTTTCTTTTCATTTACTTTAAGGATGCAATTTTAGGCACATATTGCATATAGAAAAATTGTAACTTGTTTATTGTACTAACCACTTATAACTATCTGTGTGGCTGGTATTGCATTGACATTTTTCATCATGTCTTCATTATTTGATTTCATTGATATGGGGTTAAAGTTGAAGTTAACAGGTGACGAGTTAACAAAGTGGAGTGATAACAAATATGCTGAATACCTACTAGTACAGGAGAAAGCGGCTGAACGCGATGAACGAGCAGCTGAAAGGGCCGCCAAGCAATTAGAGGCAGAAACAGCCTTAAAGCAAGCTGAGGTAGATAGTGCACTGAAGAAGGCCGAGATCGAGAAAGAAACAGAATTAAAGAAAGCAGAAATAGCAGCTCAGAGTAAGAGAGAAGAGCTGGAGTTACAGTTAAAGATAAAACAACTGGATACTAAGACTGCTATCAATAAAGAGTATAAGAAATCGGAGAGACTGGAGAAAGAAAACCAGTACAAGAAATACCAAGGTATTGTACGTAATTATACCTCGGGTGACTGCATTGCAGCCTTTACCCAAAATTTTGAAACTTTAATGGAACATTACCAAGTTCCACTGTCTGAATGGAATATTGTGTATATGAGGAGTTTATCAGGGGAACCTCTTAAAGTCATTGAGACTATTCCCAAAGACCTCAGGAAAGACTACCATTATCTTAAATCAAAGATAATGGCACATTTCATGTTAGATGAAGCAGGTTACAGAGAACAGTTCAGCAAGTTGAGCCCAAAACCGACTCAAACGTTCTCTGACTACCTCTGCTTAGTCCAAGATATTTTCACCAAATGGACTTCAGCAGCCAAAATTGACAGAAATTATGATAAATTAGAAGATCTAATCATCAGAGACAAAATCATTTCATCCATTCCACCAAAATTTTCCAAATTTTTGCAGGTGAATGAATGCACTAGTATAGATGAGATTGATAGACGAGGTACGGCGTATTACACCGCCAACAAACATTGTTTTGTGACTGAATCTGCGGACATTGATTTTGTAGCTGCGGCTAATTTTGAAAAACCCTATATTAGGCAGAAACCTCATAGGCCTACATCCGAGAAATTTAAGCACTGTATTCATTGTAAAGTTTCACATCAGCCGAATGAAATGTGCGATAAAAACCCAAAATATGATATTTATCTACGAGATATGATAAACAGACGAGATCATGAGCGTAGATTTTTCAGGTCTGCACGTAAATGTTATCTTTGTAAAGCGCATGGACACCATCGCAAAGATTGTAAAGGTAGACAAATGATCAATGAGGCAAATGTCGCCTTGTCTAACAGTTCAGAGTCAGAAGAAGAACTATCAGAGAAACATCCTGTGAACTCAGCACAGACTTTTGACATGATTAACAATTTATGTACTGTTTGTAACACCTTCTTTGAAGATGGTATTTTAACTTGTGGTCACGCCATCCCTATTGCCAATGAAGAAGCTAATTTGGTAGTAGATTCAAAAGGCAAGATAATAGTCCATCAAGGATTTGTGAACGGCAAGTCTGCTACAGTTCTTCGCGATACAGGTAGTTCACTTATTGGCCTTAAAAGAACGTTCATAAGGCCTACAGACTATACAGGCAGGCACGTAACATGCAGAACATTCTCAGGCAATATTGAGAGATACCCATTAGCTTGGGCTTATATTCAAACACCTTTCCTCACTGGGAAAGTAAAAGTCGCTGCGTTAACAAACCCAGTGTGTGATGTAATAATTGGAAATTTGCCAGAGGTGAATGATAAACCTCATGACATAACATCTCTATGTATTGATGATAATGTAACATCACCATCCAATGTCATCATTGATAATGTCACACCACCTATTGAATGTATGGTAGCTAATGTAGCACTAAGTTCTCATCATATCATTTACAACATTGTTCCATCATCATCTGACATCATTGATTGTGTGAACGCAGTAACCAGATCTACTGCTAGAGTGCAAGATGAAAGTAATCAAACTGAGGCTATTCAATCACTTAGCCCAGTATCACTACCTACTAACTCCATGAAGGAAACTTTTGTAACAGCTCAAAAGGCTGACCCTTCATTGGTAAAATATTTTAATCTGATCGGTCAAAAGCCAAAGGTAACCAAGAATGCAAAATGGCATTTTGCTGTGAAAAATGATATCCTCACCAGGTATTATACCAGAGGTGACAACACCACAGAGCAAACTGTTTTGCCAACTAGTTATCGCAAGCAAGCCTTACATCTTGCCCACGATATACCTCTTGCAGGGCATATGGCATACGTGAAAACCAGATCTAGATTATTAACACAGTTTCATTGGCCCAAATTTTGCAATGATATTAAAGAATATTGCAGAAGTTGTGACACCTGCCAGAAACTCATAAAAAAAGGTAAACACCCACAGGCAAAGTTGCAAGTCACTGACTTAGCCAGTCGACCTTTTGAAAAACTATCTGTTGACATAGTGGGCCCTCTCAATCATACAACAACTAAAGGGAATAAGTACATTCTAACTGTCGTTGATCAATGTAGTCGCTGGCTGGAAGCGATTCCGCTAAAGAACATAACTGCCATTGATATAATGGAAGTATTCTTCCATATTTTTTCCCGGATAGGATTTCCAGACACTATCCAATCTGATAGGGGTACTCAGTTTATTGCCGCATCTACCCAAGCTTTCACCAAAATGTTGGGAGTGAAGCAATGTTTCAATTCACCATACCATCCTCACTCAAGTGGAATCGTGGAAAAGTTTAACGGCGATCTGAAGCACATGCTTGCAAAAGTCACGCAAGAACACCCTAATAACTGGGATGTATATCTACCAGCTATTCTTTTTGCTTATCGCGAGGTACCACATTCTAGTACCGGTTTCTCTCCTTTTGAACTTATTTATGGTGCCAAACCACGTGGCCCATTAACTATTTACCACCAAATGTTAACTGAATCTACTCCAGTACTTAAACCCATATCATCATACGTATATGTTACATCATTGCGTGAACGAATCATCAAATCATGTACGATTGCTAAGAATGCACTAAAATTATCTGGTGCTACTTATAGACAGTATGCTGACAAAGGAAACAGAACAACAACTTTGACACCTGGACAGGACGTTCTTCTGCTGTTACCTAGTGACCGACACTTATTGACTGATTCTTGGCAGGGACCGTTTAAAGTGACAAGACAGATTTCACCTGTAGACTATGAGATCCTAATAAAAGACAAACACAAAATATTTCACATAAATATGCTAAGACCATACCATAACAGAGACAACGAACAAGACGATACGACAGCTTGTACAGTGATAATAGATCACGAAGATGACGATGTTAGTGACGAAATGCCAACACCTACATTAGACACGACAGACTGCTTGAAAGATATCAAGATCAATCCAAAGCTAACTCAAGCAGAGACAGACAGTTTAAAACACCTAATACAACAGTACAACACCATCTTCTCCAACAACCCAGGACAAACAGAATTAGTACAGCATCACATCACACTCACATCAAACACACCCATACGATGCAGACCATACACCATCCCATTACATTACAAAGAACAGCTACATCAGGAGATCATCAACCTAGAAAAGAATAACATCATAAGACGATCCCAATCAGACTTCTCATCTCCCATGGTCATTGTACGCAAAAAGGACAATACCATAAGACTGTGCATTGACTATCGAAAGCTAAATAAAATAACTGTTCTAGATTTGGAGCCAATGGCAAACGCTGACGATCTTTTGACAGAACTGACAGACGCTAGGTTCTTCACGAAGATAGATATGACTAAAGGATATTATCAGATAGAAGTAGACGAACAGAGCAGACATCTTACAGCTTTTGCCACACCTTGGGGACTGTACGAATGGTGCAAACTTCCATTTGGGCTAGTCAATGCCCCTGCCACCTTCGTTCGTATGACACGACTTCTTCTTGTAGACATTCCTAACATAATCTGCTATATAGACGACATCTGTGTTCACACAGAGACAATGACAGAACACATAAAGACATTAGAACTGACATTTGAACGTATCAGACAGCACGGACTGACTGTAAAGCCTGCTAAAGTAGACATGGCCTACCCTGAAATATCCTTTTTGGGATACAAAATATCCAATGGCTTTGTCACGACAGACGATAACATTGTGTCCAAGATTCTAAAACTCTCACTTCCGACTACAAAGAAACAAGTCAGAAGTTTATTAGGACTGATAAATTATTACCGGCAGTTTATTCCAAATTTTTCCGAACTAA
>OY992876.1:313920409-313923512 GCA_963921405.1 Cepaea hortensis | reverse complement strand
AGAAAAATCAACATCCTTGTCTAGAATGAGAAGCCTAAGAGTAAGAATTGGCATGGCATGACAATAGACTCGCATCGGGAGAGTGTCACCCAAAACATAACTGGCACTATTAGCTGGCACTATTAGCCTCCAGACAATAATGCATATATTTGGGGGGGGGGGGGGGGGAAGGAGGGAGAGAGCGAGAGGGGAGGGGGATCTGAGCACTTATGAATATGTATGAAGTGCAAGGATTATACACCTACAGATTAACTTACTAAACATGAACACTATGCAGGAAGCCAAAGAAGATTAATTAACCAACACAGAACTGGTGTCGTTAGCCGCTACATGCTGCGGGGTTTACCGAGGAGGAGATAAGTGCACTTATGGACTGAATAAATGGTTCGATCTGTCGGCTAACTTACTTACTTACTAACATGGCAAAGGTTTAGAAAGCACAAAACTGGAAAGGGGTGCGTTCTGGACAACAGGCAGCGGTCGGCCGACTCCCTTGGGTGACATCATCATCATCAAGTGCCATACCGACAAGCATGGGCGGTCTTTATTCGCCATCTCACACGGTACGATGTGTGACACAGGCAGTAAATAGATCAAACATATATAAGGTATGAGAACAGGCGAAGGAGACAGTAAATATATCAAGCGTGAATATGTATGAGGTATGAGAACTGGCGAAGGAGACAGTAAATAGATCAAGCGTGAATATGTATGAGGTGTGAGAACTGGCAAGAGAGACAGTAAATAGATCAAGCGTGAATATGTATAAGGTATGAAAACTGGCGAAGGAGACAGTAAATAGATCAAGCGTGAATATGTATGAGGTATGAGAACTGGCAAGGGAGACAGTAAATAGATGAAGCGTGAATATGTATGAGGTATGAGAACTGGCGAAGGAGACAGTAAATAGATCAAGCGTGAATATGTATGAGGTATGAGAACTGGCAAGGGAGACAGTAAATAGATGAAGCGTGAATATGTATGAGGTATGAGAACTGGCGAAGGAGACAGTAAATAGATCAAGCGTGAATATGTATGAGGTATGAGAACTGGCAAGGGAGGCTGTAAATAGATCAAGGGTGAAAATGCATAAGGAATGAGAACTGGCGAAGGAGACAGAGACTCTATTGCGGGTATCGATGTGATCGAGGTATCTCAGAAACATGTAAACATCAACTATCAATTAACACTTGTGCTATAACGTCCAAATGTCAATGTGCATACACAACAGAAGCTGATAGATGCTTTATTTTTCCTAATGCTAAGGTACCACTGCCAGACATGGACAGTCCTAGACACATCCAGGCATAAAATCGCAACATATAAGATAAGATGCATAAGAAACTCAGCTTGGAAAACAAGAAAAGATGGAGAGACAAATGAGAAACTAAGAGCAAGTGTGGGGATAATACAGATTACTCACTTTACAGAACAAGGAATTAAATGGTTCGGACGTATAATTAATTAGAATAGAACAAGATCAATCAGCAGCTAAAGTGTTCTACGTGAGAACATCTGGGCATAAGGCCAGAGGACGACTCAAGAAACGTTAGCTAGATAGAATAAAAGAGACATTAAAGACATCACATATATCGTTAGTACAAACAAAAACGACTGCCCGAAAGAGGCTAATGAAATTAGAACATTATATACAATAATATAAAAAGGACTAACAGCTTATTTTGGTCATGTGATGAGAAGAGAGGCATTGGAGAGCATCGTAACAACTGGAAAGATCGAGGGGAAGCGAGGCAGAAGCAGACGAAGAGAAATTATGCCGAATGGATTGAGACTGTTGCATGGAGGAATATAAACAGTGGAGTTGATCCAGAAAACCAAAGACCGAGATCTGTGGAGAGTCATGAACGCCTAAGCCACCCGACATGACACTTGATGATGATGACAAGTAACAAGACATGCGAACAACTGGAAATTGCATCAGCCTCGTCTCCGCGACACTTCACGGCAAAAGCTCTAGGACAGTGTTTCCCAACGTGGGGCCCACGCCCCACAGGGGGGCAATTTGACTGTTAAGGGGGGCAATTCGAAAATGGAAGAAATCGGCTGAATATAACAAAACAGGGAGACTTGAGACTGAAGTTAACTAAATTGGAACCTGACATAAGATCTCTTTGCAGCAAGCATCAAGCGCAAGGATCTCACTAAATTTAAATAATAAATAATTACTAATAATTAAAATAATATAGAAAAATCTTTCATTAAAATTATTTTGTACTTGAATTTCAGTTCTCCATTATATGTTTTGAAAATTTACTTACTGTGTTTGCTCAATAATTACCTAGTGATTTCTTCCTAAAACCTATCATTCAAGTTTCTTTAGTGAACATTTCAATTTTTGAATATTAAAAATAATGTATATGTTGAGGGGGGGCGGCATGGGGCGGGGGAGGGGGGCAATATGAATTTTTTTTTTTTTTTTTTTAGCATATCCTTTTTACAGGACTTAGCTGTCAACACCAGCATCTTTCAGCTATATGTTGATTTCTTGGCAAGATTACGCTCAGTAGTTTGCCATTGCTTTCTGAGCGGCCGGCTCACATACCCCGTAAGTTGCCGATGCGATTCGAACCACTGCTGATTTGAACCGTCATCACGTTACCTGACGAGAGTATACGAGATTACGGAGAAAAGTCATAACCTCTAAGCCACGAAGCCGGCTATATATGAATTTTAGAAAGGCTTAAGTGGGGCACGGTACAAAAAAGGTTGGGAAACACTGCTCTAGGACATAGGAAAACGAGCGAGTTCCAAACAGGACTTGGCGCATGATGATGATGATGTGTTTTCTCCTAGATTAACATTCTTGTGTATACAGTACGAGTGATTCAGCATATCAGCATCATCAAGAGTCCTGTCGACTGGCGTAAACGATCAGCTTCTCCAAATCTTACTATTTGACTATATGTAATGGCAAGTATCATTTCATGTGTTGACTCCCTTCATGGCCATGACACAATACTGTCAACATGTGTATATTCTAAATACACTTCAAACGTCATGAATGTTTGGAGACAATAATCATGTAGGAATATATGCCCGGGAAGAGAAGTAGAGTAAGGCCAAAGAGAAGATGGGTGCAGGT
>OY992876.1:313870409-313917909 GCA_963921405.1 Cepaea hortensis | reverse complement strand
GTGTGGTAGATGTGTGGTGGGTGGGGGATGTGTGGGTGGGTGGGGGAAATATCTCATAACATGGTAATATGCATTGTTTATGTTTACAACATTCATTTGACAATGTTTGTTTTCTTATGTAAATGCATCATGCACTATTGATGAACGAAAGATGAGTGATTTGAAGGGCCGAATGTAGGACAGGCCTGTGTGCCAAATTTGTAACCCTTCTAAAATAAAGATCATCTCATCTCATCTCATCATGTTCCTCTTGTTCCTTGCAGTGTCGAGGTGAAGTATAAATTTCGTGAGAGTGCCCGATTATGGATTTCATATATCGATATTCCCATGGACTCTGCAATTCCCTCCGTCCAACGTTTACGTGGTCGGCCTCTTCCTCTGTTTCCCTCTGGTCTGTACATCATTGCTTGCTGTGGTATGCTGTTGACTGGTAACCTACTTGCATGGCCAAACCATTTGACTTGCTGCTTTCTAATAAAATCTAGTGCTGCTTTAACCCCCACTTTAGTCCTGATTTCTTCATTTCTGATCTTATCTCTTCTTGATACGTTGAGTATTCTTCTCAGGAATCTAATTTCTCTTGTTGTAATTTTGCTTTTCTCTTTTTCTGTCATTGTCCAGGTTTGGCATTGGTAGCATAGAGTTGGTAGGAAGATTGTGTTGTAAAGTGCTTTCTTAGTAATTATTGATACACGTTTTTTCTTTAGTATTGGTGTCATTTGTCCAATGAGTTGATTTGCCTTATTGCACATATTTTCGATCTCGTCTTCTGATCTGCTATTTGATGATATTATACTTCCTAGGTACTTGAAAATAGGCGACAAAATGAAGCGTTACTTTTCGGAGGGACGCTATTTAGTGTTATCCTTTGGATTCCGTGTGATTTCCTATGGATTCCCTGTGAATAGTGTTTTCCTGTGGATTATGTGATGTTATTTTGTGTTCCTCTTATTGGAAGCTTTCAAAAGAAGCCACGGAAGGCGGTTGGTGGATGAAATTTTGAGGGCAGCCGACAGATATTGTGGGTTGTGGCCTCGAGCTTCACGACGGCAGGCAGAGGAACTCTTCTTGAGTCAATGGCTGCGGTCTCCGACCAGTAAGGTCACTGCCATAGAGGAAAGCAACGGTAAACTACCTCTTTAAAAGTGCCTAGTATATCATGATTCGCTTAAAGACTGATCATCGCAAGACAAGGACAGAGACGTTAAAATTAGCAACTTGGAACGTTAGGACGTTAAACAACGACGGAACATTAGAGAACATAAACAAGAAATTGAAAGGGAAAAAATTAATATTTTAGGTATGTGCGAAACGAGATGGGCAGGATCAGGCATCAAGATAGAGGAAGATTTCAAGATTATTTATTCTGGAGGTGAAGATCGTCATAGAGGAGTGGCAATTATTTTGGACCGGAAAACAGCAACATCTGTTCAAGGATATTGGGCCGTGTCGGACAGAGTTCTACTAGTTAAATTAAGTGGCAGAGCTTTTAGCATAAATATTATTCAAGTATATGACCCAACAGGAGAATCCAGTGAAGATAGTGTAGAAGAATTTTATAATGACATAGAGTCTGCCTTAAATAAATGTAAAAATTCAGAAATAAACATCATAATAGGGGACTTCAATGCAAAAGTAGGAAATCAAGGGGATAGATACACAGTAGGAAACTATGGTTTAGGAGAGAGAAATGAAAGAGGATACAGACTCGTAGAGTGGGCAAAAGAACAGGAAATGATAGTAGGAAACACCTGGTTCAAGCAACACCCTAGAAGATTATTGACATGAGGAGTCCTGATAGCAGGATTAGAAACCAGATTGACTACATTCTGATTAGCAGAAGATTTAGAAACGCATTAACACTAGCAAAAACAGTTCCCAGTGCTGATTGTTATAGTGACCACAGATTACTCACAGGAACATTGAGGATAAAGTTGAAGAAAGTCAAGTATATAACAGGAAACACTAAATATGATTTGTGTACATTGAGTAATGACAAGGAAATACAAAACAAACTCAACATAGAAGTACAGAACAGATTTGAAATTTTGTCTGATCTAGAGATCCTATTCCAGGATGTGGATGATCAATGGGAAACGTTGAAGAATTCAATCAATGTGGCTGCAGAAACAACTATTCCAAAATTAAAGAAGGTGGGTCGTAAGAAATGGATTACTGAAGAAATTTTACACCTCATGGAAACAAGAAGACTCAACAAAAATAATTCTGTCAAATATGAAGAAATTCACAGACAAGTCAGAATATTATGTAAGGAGGCAAAAGAAGCATGGCTTGAGGAAAAGTGCTTAGAAATTGAAAACCAACACAACAGTCAAAATACCAAATTAGTGCACAAAAGAATTCAGGAACTTACCAATAAAAGAACAAGTACATCAACAGGGTGTCTAAAAACTGAAGATGGCAAAATCATAATAGAAAAAGACCAGAATCTACATGTATGGACAGATTATGTGAAACACCTTTATGATGATAACAGAGACGAAAAGTATGATATTAGATTTAATAATGAAGGACCGCCAATTTTGGAGATGGAGGTTCGAAATGTTCTTAAGCATATGAAAGCTGGCAAGGCCCCCGGTGTAGATAACATCACAACAGAAATGATTAAAGATTTAGAAGAATTTGGACTAGAGCAAGTCACCAGACTGATGAACACATTATATGATACTGGAGATATACCTCCTGAATTATGTAACTCTGTATTTATTGCAATCCCAAAGAAATCAGGAACCTTGGAATGTGATCAACATAGAACAATTAGTATAATGAGTCACATCACAAAGATTTTGCTAAGAATTATCATGCAAAGAGTGAGGAAGAAGATACAACCTGAAATAGGGGAAGAACAATGTGGGTTTGTAGAAGGAAAGGGTACAGTAAATGCTGTGTATATGCTGCGAACAGTTATTGAACGTGCTATAGAAGTAAACAAGGATATACATCTTTGCTTTATTGACTATACAAAGGCTTTTGATAGAGTTAGACATGTCAACATGGTGGATATGCTTGCAGATCTACAAATTGATGGGAAAGACATTAGACTTATAAAAAACATATATTGGAAACAACAAGCTGCAATAAGGATTGATAATGAAGTGGGACAGTATCAGCCAATTAAGAGAGGTGTTAGGCAGGGATGTAAGATGTCTCCAGATCTTTTTTCCCTATACAGTGAAAATATTTTCAGAAATGTAGAGAATATAAATGGAATCAGCATTGGAGGACGAAACATCAATAACATTAGATATGCAGATGATACAGTATTAATTGCAGACAATGCGCAGGACCTGCAACAATTAGTAGATGCGGTTGTTGTACACAGTGAGCAACTGGGGTTAGAATTAAATTGTAAAAAGACTCAGGTTTAGGTCGTCACTAGGAAGGAAGAAGTGCCACAATGTAATATACAAGTAAATGGAAATATTCTTCAACAAGTGAATCGGTACAATTATCTTGGAACAGTCATAACATCTGATGGGAGATGCCTTGAAGAGATTAGAACAAGAATCGCCATGGCGAAAGTAGCCTTTAGCAAGATGAAAAACATTCTGACCAATAAAAAGATGTCAATTGAAACGAGAAAAAGAGTGTTGAGGGGATACATAGAACCTGTTCTTTTGTATGGATGTGAAACTTGGACAATGAGCAGTCAAGCTGAAAAGCATCTGATGGCTGCAGAAATGTGGTTTCTGAGGAAAATGCAAAGAATACCATGGACAGACAGAAAAACCAATGACCAAGTACTACAGGAGACAAATGAACATCGTAAACTGATTAGAGAAATTAGACGTAGACAGTCAAAATTTTTTGGATATGTTATGAGAAGAAATGGATTGGAGAACTTGGTGACAACTGGCAAGATCGAAGGGAACAGACCAAGAGGAAGACCGAGAGGAAAATACCTGGATGGCTTGGCCACATGGCATGGACGAGACAGGAACACTGAGCTGATCCACGACACTGGTGATCGAGTGAAATGGCGAGTCATGACCGCCCACGCTCTCCGGCATGGCACATGATTGATTGATTGAGGTACTTGAAACTCTTCACTTGTTTCAAGGGATGTTCGTTTAGGTGAATTGTTGTTGTTTGTTCTTCTTTAGTTATAGTCATTACCTCTGTTGTGCTTGTGCTAATTTTCATGTTATGTTCCCTACACATTTAGTTTAGACTATTCATGTGGTCTTGTAATTCAGCTTCTGATTTTGCTATTAGTGCTTGGTCGTCCGCAAACAGGAGTTCTCTAATGGTTAGATTTGCAGATGGTTCTTCTTCTGTGTTCTCGTCATGCGGTATTCTTGCTGTCTCTGCTTGGCTGGTTTCTTTACATATGTTGTCTATATATGTTATGAACAAGAGAGGGGACAGGACACAACCTTGTCGTACACCAGATCTTATGGTGAAGGGTTCTGAGTGTCCTCCAGTTGCTCTCACTATGCATTCACTGTTGTAATAAACCTCAGTCAATCAATTAACCAATCAACCAATCTTCTTCTTCTTTTTGTTTTCTTCTGCTGCTATTTCCTCCTTTCCCTTCCTTCCTACCCTTCCTTCCTTATCTTTGGAGGCCAACTTCTTTCACATGCCTTCTGTCCACGGTTTTCTCATAATTCTTGTACACAACCACATCTTGGCATCCTTCACACAATTTCTCACTTGTCTGATCATTATGGTATCATTAAGTATCTATAATTACTATACATTAGTTATTCCATAACGCCACTACCATTGTAATGTCACATGTATCGAGTTACGCCGTTTCTTTTGTGTTCTGCCTACCGTCGTGAAGTTGGAAACCATAACCTACAACTATCTGTCAGCTGCTCTTCAACTTCATCCACCACCTGCACGCGTGGCTTCACATGACCCTGATCGGGTTGCTACACTGGTACTCAACCTTTCGCAGGGGTATCTCGTTGGCTAGCGGAGGGAAGGAGACATCTTACTTCTCCTTTAATAGAGGGTAACCCTATCCCGCGATCTGTATGTCTTGACCACATGTTTTGGTCGGGACAAGAACACAGAGCTGATCAACGACTCGTGACCGTGTGAGATGGAGAAACATGACAGCCCACACTTACCGACATGGTAGATGATGATGATGTATCGAGGTATTTATAAAGTATACTCTGGATCAACTCTACTCATGATATTTCTAAATGCCTCCGTCTCAGCTCACCCAGCATTATTTCTCTTGGTCTGTCTGTGCCTCTTTTCGCACTGCTCTTTCAATTTCTCACGATGTTCTCCAATGCCAGTCTCAGTCTTCTCGCCACATTACCACAGAAAGCTGTATGCCTCTGTCTTATTGCTGTATATAATGTTCTAGTTTCATTAGCCTCTTTCAGGCAATCATTATTAGTTACTCTAACAGTACAAAGTATTCACAACATTCGGCTCGGGAACCACATCTCCGTTGCTTCTAATCTGTTTGCGAAGTGGTTACGGACGCAATTCGTAATTAGGCATACCGCGTTCGAAACAAAGCTGAGAGTAATTTGGCAAGAAGTCTGCCTTGCGTTGATTTTTATAAAATTGTATGAGTGCCGGTCGCTCAGAAAGCAATGACGAACTGCTGAGCGTAAAACTTGGCAAGAAATGACAAACAGCCAAAAAGAATACTGGGGTTGACTGCGGCACCATGTTAATGATATGCAACTAACTGTAACTCTGTTACTATAATGTCCACAAGTTGTCGCAGATCGTTTGCCTTGTTCCCAATAAGCCATTATCGGGACAACAATTACTCTTAAGTCACCTGAATTTATTGTTTGTGACTGTGTTGTAAATAAACTGTTCACAAATATATCGCTTTTCTCGTTGAAGGAAACGTCTTCAAAATGAGTCTACAAGTCATGAATCACACGCAATGCTACTCGCTGTTTAGATTTTCGTTTCATGTCTCAGAAAACATGCTCTGTGCATTCAAAGATGATTTTACCCAGAGGCGTAGATGTCATGGCCGCAAAGGATTTCCTGCCGCTTACAAATATGACGGTATGAGATCTTTTCTTCCACGAGCTGAAAATTTGCATCTAAACTACACGGCATGATACCTAACTTACATCATACCTCACTTACATCATATATCACCTACATCGTGCCTCACCTAAATCATATCCCACCTACCTCACTTAAACCATGACTCAACTATATCATACCTCACTTACATCATATCTCATCTATATCATACCTCAACTAAATCATATCTCTCCTACATCATACCTCTTCTATATCATGCCTCACCTACACCATATCCCACTTACATCAAACCTCACCCCCATCATATCTCACCTACATCATATCTCACTTATAACGTACCTCAACTAATTCATATCTCATTTACATCATACCTCACCTACATCAAACCTCACGTACATCATAACTCGCCTACACCATACCTCGCTCACATCACATCCCACTTACAATCTACATCACACTTCATTTACATCAAACGTCACCTACATCATAACTCACTTAAATTATACTTCACCTACACCATACCTAACTTTTATCACATCCCACTTACATCATACCTCACCTAAGTTGCACTTCACTTATATCATACCTCAATTGCAGGGGGTACAGGGTGTCAGGCATTGTTAGTACGTTTGTTAAGGATGACTCTCATGTCCTCTTCAGGACCCATCCCCCACTGGTCCAAGCCTGACATCCAGCTCACGCCTGTGGCTCCTAGTAGCTGTCAGCATGCGACAGCGGCCACTTCCCGGGCAACAGCTGTGAGAGGCTGGCTAAACCAGGCGTGGGTATCCGATTTGATGTCAAACCAAGCGGTGAACTAGGGTATGCCTACCCAGCATGTGAAGACAGGATTCGGCAGTCTGCGCGGATGAAATCACTGATGGTTCGACGGGCAAGACGGCGTTTACCTGCAAAGCGTTGTGGAACGTAATGAGCACGGCAAGGCACGTAGAACGCCCAGGTCATCCACTGCACCTGTATTCGTCTCCAGTCGTCTTGACTTATCTTGCCACTGGTCTCAAATGGACTCAGGCGAGAGAGTGAGGTCGACGAATTGCGCAACTCTTCCTCACTTTAATCCATTTCATCGCGTAAGTCATTCTTCATCCAACTTCATATATCACCTTCAAGCCCTGTGGCGATGGGCGAGCGGCGAAGAGGCAGGCGTGGATACGCTGGCAGTCGAAGCCGCAGACATGCACACAGGCGGCTCAGGCCATATGGTCGTCTTCTACTGACAGCAGTGGGATTTGGCAGCCCCCTGAGTGACTGAGCAGCCCTCTATTGGAAAACACTGCTCATCTACATAGCATGAGGCAGGGGCTAGAAAAGGTGCCCTAAACATTGTCTGCTCCATCATTACCTAACTTGATAGCCGCGGTTGGTGGGTACCCTATATTGCGGTCGACATACAAAGTAAGAACAGGTAAAGCTAAAAGAGCTAATCCATATTCCCTTGACAATCGGAACTTGGAATGTACGCACCCTACTTGACAGAGACGACGCGTCGGGCCCAGAGAGACGAACAGCACTGATTGGGAGAGAGCTGGGCAGGTACACCATCGACATTGCAGCCTTGAGCGAGACACGACTTGCAGAACAAGGCCAAATCTGAAGTAGGTGCCGGCTACACATTTTTCTGGAGTGGAAGGAAACGCGATGAAAGACGCCAATACGGTGTGGGATTTGCCTGGTTGGCAAACTAGCAGAATTTTAGAAGGTTACCCCTGCTGAAAGAAAAGAAGCATGCAATCATCGTGAGTTTCTACGCACCAAACATGACAAATGACGATGACGTCAAAAACAAGTTCTATGAAGACCTGCACAACATATTAACATCTGTTCCCAAAGGAGACAAACTTATACTCCTTGGGGACTTCAATGCCAGAGTAGGCAAGGACAACGCCTATTGGAGTGGCATCATTGGTAAGTACGGAGTCGGAAATTCTAACAGCAATGGGCTCCTCCATCTCTCAGACCTGTGCCGAACACGATCTCCTGATCACCAACACAATTTTCCGTCTTCCCATGAGAAATAGGATATCAGCACATTCGCTCGAAACACTGGCACCTCATTGATTATGTCATCGTCAGGAGGAGTGACAGACAAGACGTTCGGGTGACAAAATCCATGTGTGGTGCCGAATGTTGGACAGACCATCGTCTCATTGTCTCGAAAATAAACATATACATAAAACTACCACGGCGTCCTAAAGGGGTAAAAATGCAACAACAAAAACTAAATGTCACCCGCCTAAATAGCAAAAACATGCAGCTGTCGTTTGAAAACATGCTGGAAGACCGCCTCAAGCCAAATGCTGTAGCTAAACAGGATGCGGAAACAGAGTGGAGAGCCGTAAAGGACATAATTTACAACACTGCTACGGAAATCCAGGGTCCACCCCCCAGAAAGCATAAAGACTGGTTTGATGAAAATTTTGAAGACATCAACCATTTGCTGGCCGAGAAACATCTTCTCCTCAATGCATATTTGAATGACCCGAAGTCAACATAAAAAATATGCCTTCAATAACGTTCGGAGAGTAGTGCATCGGAAACTTCGGCACATGAGGGCCTCCTGGCTGAGAAAAAAAGCTGATGAAATTCAAGGCTTTGCTGACAGACATGATATGAAAAGCTTCTACGACTCACTGAAAGCGGTCTACGGTCCTCCATCACCATGCATAATTCCCCTCCTCAGTGTAGATGGGGGAACATTGGTCACCGATAAGAAATAAATCCTTCAATGCTGGGCAGAGAATTTCAGCAACATCTTAAATGCAACTTCCTTCTTCGATGATGAAACCATCAACTGCCTTCATCAAGTTCCCACAAATGATACACTTGATGACATGCCAACCATAGTGGAAATAAACACAGCCATCCAACAACTCTCCAGTAGAATGGCGCCTGGTCCTGACTCCATCCCAGCAGAGATATACAAGGTATGTGGGCCTGTCCTAATAGAGCAGCTTCTTCAAGTCTTTACAAGCATATGGGTGAACGAGACAATGCCATGCGTCAATAGTCCACCTTTACAAACGTAAAGGAAACCCCCAATCCTGTGACAACCACCGAGGCATCTCCTTGCTCTCAATCGCAAGGAAGATACTGCCCAGAATTCTTCTCAGTCGCCTCACGGCCCATCTCGATCAAGGTCTTCTTCCGGAGAGTCAATGTGGCTTCATAAGTTGAGTTGAGTTGAGTTGAATTAAGAACCGACATCCCTGCACTGTGGACATTCCCATACATGCTCAGTCCCCTCGTTAAACAGCCAGCGAAGAGTCATACTACTAATCGTTCCCACCGCTATCTGATTAAAAGTTCTCCTGGTCTTCCCTCTCAGATTTCAGGTTCTTCCAGAACCCCTGCCGATCCCCCGCAATCTCATTCTTTCCACATATGGGTTCTCAATCTGTTCCTCCGCCTTCTCCACCTGGTCCCACAAGCGCACGACCACCTCCCCCTTGTCCATAGGCAAGATACAACCAATAGGTGCATTCACTGCTAGCCTATCAAGCTGTTCATTCCCCCGTACACCCGCATGGCCAGGGCAAATTATCCATACAATTCTCACAATCTGTGACCTCTGAAGCGACGAGAGCTATTCCACACGAAACATTCCTTTCTCCACCTTGCTAAGCATATTCTTTGAATCTGTAATGAACACAACGTGTGTTGCAGTAGTCTCCACAAGCCACCGGATTACCACTCTTACTGCCTCCACCTCCATTCTCATGCTGGAGGTCGTAGTTTCATAGGCCAGGCTCTCCTTTTTCAATATTCGCCCATTAGCCTTTGCAATAAAGCCCCAGCCACTACGTCTGTTTCTCACCACTGACCCATCGGTTTAGATGACTATGTCACCTTGATGTGCGTTCCTCTGGATCAGGTGTTGCACTGCAAACTCAGTGCGGCCCGCTGCCCATTCTCTGCACTCACGACCCAGTGTTCTTATTACATTGTGCCAGTCCGTCATGTCATCCGTAACTTCAACCCACTCTCTTTCACAATTACTGCATGCAGCGGGTGATCCCTGTCTGCGGCAACTTTCAGGTACCATTTGGCCTGAAGGACTCTATGTCTATCCGTCATTGCAGGTAGCGCCAGGATATACCTCATGCAGATAATTGGTGTGTCCTTTGTGCACCCCAGTATTAACCGCATAGCAGCATTCTGTATGCGCTCCAACCTTTCAAGCTGGCGTTTTATACTGTCAGCAGCCCCAAACCATACTCAATGACAGAAATTATTAACTGCTGAAAAGAGCCTGTATAGCATCCTCTGATCTACCCCGGTTGCTGCCATAGCCCTCAATGCATTAAGTCCCCTACCAGCCTTCACCACTAAATCCTCCGAATGATCCTTAAAAGACAACACCTGTCAAAGGTGATACCCAAGTACGTCAATTTACTCTCTTGACTAAGAGGACATCCATTCAACATAATACCTGGGACGTCTGCCTTAACGATCCGGTTATCCAGGGAGTACCACACAACCGATGCCTTGTCTGAGTTTAAAATGGCCCCTGCGTCCCTGCACCACTCCGTCACCTATTTTACCGCCACCTGTGCGTCTTTCGCCAAACTGGCCCTGTCTCTGTCCTATCTGTACACCAGCACATCATCTGCAAATGTCAAGATTCTACCCACATCTGGTGTCTCAATAGCTGCGATTTTGCTGGTGTAGACGTTAAAGAGCACCGGGGACAAGGCAAACCAGGTGTAATAGTACAGGAATCAGAAGTCCAGGTACCCATGCGCAGTGCAACCTTACGCTCATAAAGGACTGCCGCAACCCATCTAACAAGGCAAGGGCAGACCTCCATGTCCAACAGTGTGTGTATTAACCGATCATACCTAACCTTGTTATACGCATCCTCAAGGTCAAGAGCTACCACCACTGTCTCCTGTTTATCCTGGAAGCCCTTGTAGACATCAAATGCAAAGGTTGCAGCATTGGCCCATGTGTCCTTTTCAGGCCGGTAGCTCCCGAGTCCTTGGGGAAGCAGATTCCGACTTTCCAAATGTTGCTGGAGCCTGCGTGCTACTATCTTTTCGAGGACTTTGCTATATGTGTTTTGCTGAGGCTTCATAAAAGAACGAGGGATTGTTGACATGATTTTCGCTGCAAGAGAAATGTCAGGAACAGAACTCTGAAATATTCTCCACTTTTATTGACCTTATCAAGGCTTTTGATACAATCAGCAAAGAAGGACTGTGGAAGATTATGGCGAAATATGGCTGTCCACAAAAGTGTGTCCAAATAGTGCGGCTATTTCATGATGGTATGCAGGCAAGAGTACAGGAAAATGATGAACTGTCTGAGCCCTTTTCTGTCACTAATGGAGTGAAGCAAGATGTGTCCTGGCACCAACACTGTTCAGCTTCATGTTTTCAGCTATGCTGACAAATGCCTTCGAGAACAATGACATTTGAATAGACATCAACTACCGCACGGATAGAAAGTTGTTCAATCTCAGAAGGCTGAAAGCCAAAACCAAAACTAACAGCGAAACCGACAGGGGACTGCTGTTTGCTGATGATTGCGCTCTATATGCCAACTCAAAGGCAGACATGTAACACAATGTTTCAGCTTTCTCATATGCCTGTGCCATCAGCGACACGCTGGGAAATTAAACCACTTCCACACAGTATACCTTAGGAAGCTACCGAAGATTAAATGGCAAGAGAAGATCCCAGACACTTAAGTCCTAGAAAGAGCGTCCATGCCCAGTATCCACGCTCTACTAATGAAGAATCAGATTCGCTGGGCTGGTCACTTGACTCGCATGCCAGATCAAAGGCTCCCTAAACGAATATTCTTTTACGGCGAGTTGCGTTGTGGTAAACGCTCCCAAGGTTGCCAGAGGAAACGCTTTAAAGACACTGAAAATCTCACTGAATGCTTTTGGAATTCATCTTGACACATGGGAAACTGCAGCCAGAGACGGAAATTAGTGGCGTGCAACATTACGCAAGGGTGCAGTCACTTGTGGGGCAACCAGGAATGCAAGAGCTGTGAAGAAAAGACAGAACAGAAAAACCACTGCAGAAAATCCTCCTCCAGAAACGTCAAGCATTCTTTGTCCACACTGTCAAAGAACATTTCGATGCAAAATAGGCCTTATCAGCCATCTTAGAACTCACGGCTCCATACTTTCAACCCCACTGGATGAAATGAATGGTCATCATCATTCTTGATGGATAAACAACATGCCTGTGCCAACTCTGGGCTCAATATCAACTTGGAGAAGACTGTAGTTATGAACCAGCCAGCTCCAGGGAATAATCACACTGTGCCGAATATCAAGGTGAACGGTCATAGTCTAAGTGTTGTGGAAAAATTCACCTATCTTGGCAGCACTGTGTCACAAGCTGCCACAATTGATGACGAAGTGAATGCAAGAAACTCGAAGGCCAGCGCGGCCTTTGCCAGGCTGCACAAGAATGTATGGAACAGAAATGTAATAAGCCTGCAAACGAAGCTGAAAGTCTACAAAGCAGTTATATTATCCACACGGCTGTATGCTTGTGAAACATGGACTGTTTATCAGCGACATGCTAAGAAATGAACCATTTCCACAGAGTCTGCCTTAGGAAGCTATTGAAGATTAAATGGCAAAATAAGATCCCAGACACTGAAGTCCTAGAAAGAGCGTCCATGCCCAGTATCCACATTACACTAATTAAAAGTCAGATTCGCTGGGCTGGTCACTTAACTCGTATGCCAGATCTCAGGCTCCCTAAACATTTTTTACGGCGAGCTGCGTTGTGGTAAACGCTCCCAAGGCGGCCAGAGGAAACGCTATAAAGACACTCTGAAAATCTCACTGAAAGCTTTTGGAATTCATCTTGACACCTGGAAGAGTGCTACTAAATACCATAATTCGTGGCGTACATCATTACATAAGGGTGCAGTCACGTGTGAAGCAACCAGGACTGCAAGAACTGTGAAGAAAAGGCTGGAAAGAAAAACCTCTGCAGGAGATCCTCCTCTTGGAACGTCAAGCATTCTTTGCCCACATTGTCAAAGAACATTTCGAGCCAAAATAGGCCTTATCAGCCATCTTAGAACTCACTGTTCCATACTTTCAACGCCGCTGGATGAAATAATTGGTCATCATCATTCTTGATGGACAAACAACACACAACACCTCAATTACATCACACCTCACTTACATCATACGTCACTTATATCATACCTCACCTAAATCATATCTCACCTACATCATATTTCACCTACACCCATCCCACTTACATCATACATCACCCAAATCACATTTCACTTACATCATACATCAGCTACATCAAAACTCACTTATATCACATCCCACTGACATGATATTTCAATAATATCATACCTCACATACATAGTACCTCACATACATCATACCTCATCTACATCATATCTCACTTACAGCATACCTCACCTACATCATGCGTCACCTATATCATACCTCCACTAAATCATACCTCACCTACATCATATCCCACTTATATCATACCTCACCATCATCACACCTAAATTATATCATACCTTACCTACACCATACAACACCTACATCATACCTCACTTACATTATACCTCACTTACATTATACCTCACCTACATCATTCCTCACCCACGTCATACCTTATTTGCATTATACCTCATCTACATCGTACCTGACCTACATCTTGCCACAGCTACATTTTATCTCACCTACATCATAAATCATCTACATCACATCTCACCTACATCATATTCCACTAACACTGCACCTTACCTAAATCATACCGCAGATATGATCATATCGCCTCTTGTTGCTATTCTCCTTGTTCTTGTTCTTGTTCTTGTTCTTGTTCTTGTTCTTCTTCTTCTTCTTCTTCTTCATCTTCTTCTTCGTATTCTTCTTCATATTCTTCTTCTTCTTCTTCATATTCTTTTTCTTCTACGTATTTTTCTTCTACGTATTTTTCTTCTTCTTCTTCGCATTCTTCTTTGTATTCTTCTTCTTCTTCTTCTTCTTCTTCTTCTTCTTCTTCTTCTTCTTCTTCTTCTTCTTCTTCTTCTTCTTCTTCTTCTTCTTCTTCTTCTTCTTCTTCTTCTTCTTCTTCTTCTTCTTCTTCTTCTTCCTCCTCCTCCCCCTCTAGATCTTTTTCGTCTTCGTCTGCAATCCAACAGTGCGCACAGGTACACTGTGCATAATGCCGCCGCCAGAATGCCAACACAAAAGTCCTCCACGGAAACAACAGTTCATCGTCGATGGAGTTGGCAATCACCAGAAAGACCTCATTGACACGGGTTTTCTCACATAGCTCTGTCTCTATCCGCAGGGCGAGCCGCCGAAAGCGTCACATTAAGCACGAACTCCATAGCTCCAGCGCCGACTCCCAGGATTCTCCCGAAAAATGCACTCGTGAACCGAAAAGGCAAATCAATCAGTTCAGCAGCAGCTTTTGTTTGCTCCATTAACTGATTCAGTGCCAAACACAAAGTTGGCCTGGACCAAATCTGCCACACAATCAAATGAACAAGTATTATAATCTAACTTTCCGTTTAACACAATGGCTCTAGTATGACAACATATCGTCCTTCTGTCGAAATGGTAGATGACATGTAGCGATATATTATCCTTTGACACTGAATCAGTTAACACACCATCCATCTGCTGTTATTTAAGTGCCCAATATATGTATATGGATATTGCAGATTTCTACATCCTGGTAGGAATCAGATCGGTCAACATGTATTGCAACATCATAGTTTTAGCCAATCTTATGAAGCTCACTTATCCATGGATCGAAGAAGGGATCGTTCAAGGCAGAAGTAACTACAACGAGAGTGTGATTCCGCTCCGCCCGGACTGGGAGAAACGACGTTAAATATTTAGTGTTTGATGGAAATAATGCTAGCAATAACAAATTAAACTTTAGTGTTTGGTGAACGTATTGCTAAGAATAAATACTTAAACTGTAGCGTTTGGTAGAAGTAATGCTAACAATAAATTCTTCAACTTTAGTGTTTGCTGGAAGTAATGCCAGCCATTAATAATTAAACTTTAGTATTTGGTGGAAGTAATGCTAATAATGAATACTTAAACTTTAGTCTTTGGTGGAAGTAATGGTAACAATAATTTTGTAGAATTGTGTCAATGTCACATTTCTTTTCTGGCACTATATTACCAATTTCACATTTCTTTTCCGGCACTATCTCACCAATTTCTCATATCTACTCTGGCACAGTCTCACCAATTTCAATTTTTTGTTTTTAATTTTCTTTAAATTTTTTATTTATTTATTTATTTTTATTTTACTATTTTGTCAATATCCCGTTTTCTTTTTCTTCAACTTTAGTGTTTGCTGGAAGTAATGCTAGCCATTAATAATTAAACTTTAGTATTTGGTGGAAGTAATGCTAATAATGAATACTTAAACTTTAGTTTTTGGTGGAAGTAATGGTAACAATAAATACTAACTTTAGTGTTTGCTGGAAGTAATGCTAGCCATTAATAATTAAACTTTAGTATTTGGTGGAAGTAATGCTAATAATGAATACTTAAACTTTAGTCTTTGGTGGAAGTAATGGTAACAATAAATACTAAAACTTTAGTGTTTCAGGAAGTAATGCTAGCAATGAATACTTAAACTTTAGTGTTTGGTGGAAGTAATGCTAGCCATTACTAACTAAACTTTAGTATTTGGTGGAAGTAATGCTAACAATGAATACTTAAACTTTAGTGTTTGGTGGAAGTAATGCTAGCCATTAATAATTAAACTTTAGTATTTGGTGGAAGTAATGCTAACAGTAAATACTTAAACTGTAGTTTTTGATAGAAGTAATGTTAGCCAATAATAATTAAACGATAGTGTTTGATGGAAGTAATGCTAACAATTAATACTTAAACTTTGGTATTTGGTGGGAGTAATGCTAGCCATTAATACTTAAACTTTAGTGTTTTGTGGATGTAATGCTAGCAATTAATAATTAACTTTAAGTGTTTTGTGGAATTAATACTAAAAATTAATACTTAAACTTTAGTGGTTGCAGGAAGTAATGCTAACAATGAATACTTAAACTTTAGTGTTTGGTGGAAGTAATGTTAGCCATTAATAATTAAACTTTAGTGTTTGGTGGAAGTAATGCTAACAATTATTACTTAACATTTAGTGTTTGGTGGAAGTAATGCTAACAATACATACTTAAACCTCAGTGTTTGGTGGAAGTAATGCTAACCATTAATACCTAAACGTTAGCGTTTGCTGAAAGCAATGCTAACCATAACTTTAATGTTTGATGAAATTAATGCTAACAAACAATACCTAAACTCTAGTGTTTGAACGAAGTAATGCTAATCATTACAATTTAAAATTTAGTGTTTGGTGGAAGTAATGCTAATCATTAATATTTAAACGTTATTGTTTGATGGGAGTAATACTAACAATTAATACTTAAAGTTTAGTCTTTGTTGGAAGTAATACTAACCATTAGTAACTACTCTTAAGTATTTTATGGAAGCAAAACTAACAATTAATACATAAACTTTAGTGTTTGATGGAAGTAATGCTATCAATTAATACTTACACTTTAGTGTTTCATGAAAGTGATGCAAACAATTAATATCTAAACTTTAGGGTTGGATGGAAGTGTTTGTTGTTTGTCCATCAAGAATGATGATGACCATTCATTTCATCCATTGGGGTTGAAGGTGTGGAGCCGTGGGTTCTAAGATGGCTGATAAGGCCTATTTTGGCTCGAAATGTTCTTTGACAATGTGGACAAAGAATGCTTGCCGTCTCTGGAGGAGGAATTCTTGCAGTGGTTTTTCTGTCCTGCCTTTTCTTCACAGCTCTTGCAGTCCTGGTTGCCTCACATATGACTGCACCTTTGCGCAATGATGCACGCCACGAATTTCGGTCTCTGGCTGCAGCCTCCCAGGTGTCATGATGAATTCCAAAAGCATTCAGTGAAATTTTCAGAGTGTCTTTAAAACGTTTCCTCTGGCCACCTTGGGAGCGTTTACCACAACGCAGTTCGCTGTAAAAAATTCGTTTAGGGAGCCTGTGATCTGGCATGCGAGTCACGTGACCAGCCCAGCGAATCTGATTCTTCATCAGTAGGGTGTGAATACTGGGCATGGATGCTCTTTCTAGGACTTCAGTGTCTGGAATCTTGTCTTGCCATTTAATCTTCAGTAGCTTCCTTAGGCAGACTGTGTGGAAGCGGTTTAATTTCCTAGCGTGTCGCTGATAAACAGTCCAGGTTTCACAAGCATATAGCAGTGTGGATAATACAACTGCTTTGTAGACTTTTAGCTTTGTTTGCAGGCTTATTCCAGTTCTGTCCCATACATTCTTGTACAGTCTGCCAAAGGCTGCACTGGCCTTGGAGATTCTTGCATTCACTTCGTCATCGATTGTGGCAGCTTGTGACAGGGTGCTGCCAAGATAGGTAAATTTGTCCACAACACTTAGTCTATGATCATTCACTTTGATATTCGGCACAGTGTGATTATTCCCTGGAGCTGGCTGGTACATAACTACAGTCTTCTCCAAGTTGATATTGAGCCCAAAGTTGGCACAGGCATGTGAGAAAGCTGAAACATTATGTTGCATGTCCGCCTCTGAGTTGGCGTATAGAGCGCAATCATCAGCAAACAGGAGCTCTCTGACGGTGCCGCTGTCAATTTTGGTTTTAGCTTTCAGCCTTCTGAGATTGAATAACTTTCCATCCATACGGTAGTTGATGTCTATTCCAATGTTGTCGTTCTCGAAGGCATTCATCAACATGGCTGAAAACATGAGGCTGAACAGTGTTGGTGCCAGGACACATCCTTGCTTCACTCCATTGGTGACAGGAAAGGGTTCAGACAGCTCACCATTTTCCTGTACTCTTGCCTGCATGCCGTCATGAAATAGCCGCACTATTTGGACAAACTTTCGTGGACAGCCATATTTTGCCATAATCTTCCACAGTCCTTCTCTGCTGACTGTATCAAAAGCCTTGGTAAGGTCAATGAAAGTGGAGAACATTTCGCAGTTCTGTTCCTGACATTTCTCTTGCAGCTGCCTTGCAGCGAAAATCATGTCAACAGTTCCACGTTCTTTTCTGAAGCCACATTGACTCTCAGGAAGAAGACCTTGATCGAGATGGGCTGTGAGGCGATTGAGAAGAATTCTGGCGAGTATCTTCCCTGCAATTGAAAGCAAGGAGATGCCTCGGTGGTTGTCACAGGATTGGCGGTTTCCTTTACGTTTGTAAAGGTGGACTATTGACGCGTCCTTAAAATCTTGTGGCATGGTCTCGTTCATCCATATGTTTGTGAAGACTTGGTGAAGCTGGATGGAAGTACATTACATTGGCACCTTGCAGTCTTGACAGAAGATGGTTTGTGCTTTAAAAAGGCATAATAACTTTTACCTATGGCGATAGCGAATGTGACTGATAAGGCCAATTTGCGCTGTAAATGTCCGTTCACAGTGGGTGCATGTGAACACGTGGTCAGGATGGATGGAAGTAATGCTAACAATGAATACCTAAACTTTAGTGTTTGATGGAAGTAATGCTAACAATGAATACCTAAACTTTAGTGTTTGATGGAAGTAATGCTATCAATTAATACATCAACTGTTTTGTTTAATGGACGTAATGTTGCCATCTCTTACCTAAACTGTACTATTTAATCAAAGTAGTTCTATCAGCTAGTACTCACACTGTATAGCTTGATATAGTTAAAGCTGCCAATTATATCTTCATACGTTTATTATCCAATGGCACCTTGTGTACATGAAACTCGGATTTCGGTTACAAACATTAAATATCAGTCAGATCCACTTGAATAAACTACAGAACAAGTAACTGCAACACTAGTTTGATTTCATTGTGCGCTTTATATGTTTAGCAGATAGGCCTACGTGGCCGGAAGGTTTACCACACTCGTCCTTAAACTCGTCGTTTGTGCTAACGTTGGGGTAGTGGGTCCATTCTACACACCGATCAGTTGGACTGAAACGTTGACTTCCTATTCAGAAAGCACTGGCAATCTACTTATGTTTGTTGTTTATTAGTAATTCTGGTATTTGTTCTCCATATTTCTGACAGAAGCAAAGCACACCACGTGGAAGATATATTTTTATTTTAACTAGACAGCCTCAAGGATCCTCATTGAAGAAAAATACTGTCCTTTATGGCACGTCTGCCACAAACATAATAAGTCGTTCTGTGCTATATTCCGGCCCTCAGAAAACCGTCGTTACAAACTGCACTGCCATTCTCATGCCGGAATTCGTGATATCATGCGTCAGACTATTCTATTTCCACTTTATCATTTAACAATAAATCCCTCACTACTCCGTTTACCCCTAACCATGGATCCATCCTTGTAAATTATCACATGTCTCGAGTGTAAGTTGTCATGTTCCAGCGGTCGTACCGACATCCATATCTCAACCACTGTCATTCCCGACACTCTCGTCCCAGCATGGCTATCAATGTATACGGCTACTGTTTTGGGCAGTCTCATTGTCCATTTCTTTTCTGACACTATCTTACTATTTTGAAATTTCTTATCTGGCACTATCTTACCCATTTCTCCTTTCTTTTCTGGCACATACTTACCAATTTCACAATTTATTATTTGTTTAAATTCTGGCACTATCTTACCAATGTCACATTTTTTTTTTTTTTGGGGGGGGGGGGGGGGGGCACTATCTTATTATTTAATATTTTTATTTCGGCACAATCCTAACTATTTCGCATTTTTTATCTGACACTATTTTGACAATGTCACATTTCTTTTCTGGCACTATTTTGTCAATTTCACATTTCTTTTCTGGCACAATCTTACCAATTTCACATTTCATTTTTGGGAATATCTTATTCATTTCACATTTCTTTTCTGGTAATATCTTACCCATTTCAAATTTTTTTTTCCAGCACTATCCTACCAACTTTACATTTCTTTTCTGGAACTATCTTACCAATTTCACTTTTCATTTCTGGCACTGAATTACCAATCTCACATTTTTATTGGTACTATCATTTATTTCATATTTCTTTTCCGGCACAATCTTACCTATTTCACATTTCTTATCAGACATAATTGTGTCTTACCAATTTCAATTTTTTTTTTTTAATTTTCTTTAAATTTTTAATTTTAAATTTTTTTTTTTTACTATTTTTTCAGTTTCACATTTTCTTTTCCTTCACAATTTTACCAATTTCACATTTCTTTTCTGGCACTATCTTACCAATTTCACATTTATTTTATGGCAATATCTTACCAATTTCACATTTCTTTTCTCGAACTATCTTACCAAATTCACATTTCTTTTCTGGAACTATCTTACCAATTTCACATTTCTTTTCTGGCACTATCTTACCAATTTCATCTTTCTTTTCTGTTAGGGACGTTCATCTGAAACCCATTCCAATGGCTTTATTACAAAAGAATGAAAGAAACATTAACAGGTGTGGTAGAATTAAATAAAGTATTCATTTTGAATGAATTATGCACCATAGGTTGTTCAGAAGAAGTCGCCGTAGGCATTCAGGCAAGCATCCCATTGCTTAGGTAGGCTGCGAATGCCGTCCGCAAAAAAAGATTGTGTTGCTCACGGAACCAAGTGTGCGCAGCGTTCATTACGTCTGCAGCTGTGTTAAATCGTTGCCCCTTGAGAGCTTTATTTAGAGGTCCGAACAAATGAAAATCACATGGTGACAAATCAGGACTATTGGCTGGATGTTGCAGAATTTCTCACTTCTTCCTTGCTAATGCTTCCTGCAAAATCTTTGCGACATGCGGACGAGCATTATCGTGCAACAAAATCACACCGCGAGAAGCATGCCGGGTCGTTTATTTTTGATGGCTTTTTGCAGCTTGTCTAGTGTGACACCAGGTTCTTTAGAGTCGGCCAACAATAGCCCTTCATGGTCAAAAAATGCGCTCAGCATAATCTTACCAGAGAAAACATGTAACATGAATTTGTTGGCTTTTGGTAATCCAGCATGATTCCATTGCGTGCTCTCTCTTTTGCTTCTCGGCTCACTGATACTGGTGACACTATAATTCATCGCCTGCCACTACGCGGAAGAGAATGCTTCACCCTCCACTCAGTAACGCAGCAAGTGGTTCAAACACCATCCCTTGTGTTCCTCTTTTTGGTGGTCGGTCAACATTCGTGGTACCCACTATGACCACATCTTCCAATGTTGCAATTTATTACGAACAACCTTTTGAATTGTCCCAATTGACACATCAAATTCTTTCGCTAGCGAACGTTTGCTTCGACAACGGTTCATCTGTTCTTTTGCATCAATTTTGGCGATGGTTTTTTTTTCTGTTGGAATAATATGCTCTTGACCCGGTCGTCGAAGATCTGTCGTGAACTGACGCCCGTCCTTTCCGAAAAATTCGTGCCCAGTCTGTCACTGTTGTCTTCGACACACATTTGTTACCGTACGCGGCCTGTATTCTTCGATGATGTCCACTGGTCGACATCCTTCAAATGAAAAAAAAAACTGAATCACCGCCCTTCGAGCCTCTTTGGGCGGATTTTGGATCACCCCGGCCATTTTCTCAATGGTCAGAAACAGAACCTATGCCTCATGGGACGATAAGCACGTGCTCTTTTATTCATTGGTCAGTACTTATCACATGACTATGACATGATCATGTTCAACGTACGCAATTACGCGCGGTGCGGCACTAACGGATTTCAAATGAACGCCACTTAAGCATTGTATTACCAATTTCACATTTCTTTTCCGGCACAATATTACCAATTTCACATTTCTTTTCCGGCACAATATTACCAATTTCACATTTCTTTTCCGGCATTATCTTACAAATTTAACTGACATGTCTAATCGTACCTTCTGCCTGTGCCATCAAAAAACTACTTGTTCTCATTCTGTGTGCCCTGGTGTCGTCAAACTTCTTACACTGAGGATGCTTCTTGTCTGCCGTGACCCTAAAATACATCTTTGCCTGAAGAACCTTGTAACTATAATACGAAGGGGATTCAAATGAAAACCTTAAAAGTGTGATATAAATCACACTAAAATGTCATTGTCTTGTACCCTGTCGATTTTATTGTTAGGGATTTCAAGAGTGTTAAACACTTGTCGTAACTGAGCAAACAAAAACGGTGACATCATAAGGACTGTTCAAAAATGGCTGTTCCACTTTTGACAGGGCACCATGAGAGGATTGCTATGTTATCTGTTTTTTTTAGGGGGGGGGGGGGGTGAAACCAGTAGACATTCATAGGCGAATGAAGGTCCAGTGTGGTGATGCATGCCTGTCAGTCCAGCAAGTTTATGAGTGGAGTAGGAAGTGTCAAAACTTTTCGGTCCGATGAAGAGGTGTGATTACATACGCGATCAAGAGAATTTGATTTTATAGGAATCCAAGCATTTTATTGGCGCTGGAGAACTTTCATTGAACGCAGTGTTGACTACATCGACAAATTATGCAATTGTTCTTTTCAGAATAAATTCACAAAACAAACCAAAACAAAACAAAAAACAAAACAAAAAACCATTAAGGTTCTCATGTGGAGCCTCCTCGTATATGAACGATAGAGCAAGTGTATGTTGCATGCACATAATGGTTGTGTCCTTTGTGCAGTCCAGAATAACTCTCATGGCATCCTGTTGCTCGCCGTCCAGCTTCTCCAGATGGCCGTGTGATTTAGCTAGCTGTCCCAGACCATACTCCATCTCAGAAAGAATTGATTGTTTGTAGAGGCTCTACACAATTCTCTGTTGTGTATCCACAGTTGTCATCGTCGTCGATGAATTGAGTCCCTTTCTTACCTTTGACATCATGTTGCCACTGGTCACTGAAAGTCAAACTACTGTCAAATGCTAGAACAAAAACATAAAGTTTGCAGCTTGCGGAGATGCCTGGTATTCTATATAATTATCACAAAACAGTACCAAAAGATCAGTGTGAGCAACGTAGCGCAGTAGCATGCATGTTTCACCTGTAATCATATGTTCGAATTTGTTTGAATGTGAATGTATTTGTTAAATTAGTCGGGTACCAGGAAATGATCTGGGAAGCAAAGACGACCGATGGGATACAGATTAACCCACCCATCAGGCACCCATTGATCTATAAATGCACAAGGCTAGACTCATATACTCAAGACCCCGAAGTGGTACAGTGGATAGCAGGCTGGCATGTGACCCGGCGTTCATTGGTTCCAAACCCCTCCGAGGCGGATTTAAAAAAAAATTGAACTGGGTTTCCACGTCTACGCAGCATTAAATTGGTACTAGAGAATTGAGTTGAGTTGAATTAAGATTGACATCGCTGCACTCAGGACATTCCCATATGTGCTCCGTCCCCTCGTTCAACAGCCAGCGAAGAGTCATACTACTAATCGTTCCCACCGCTATCTGATTAAAAGTTATCCTGGTCTTCCCTCTCAGTTTTGAGATTCTTCCAGAATCCCGGCCGACCCCCCTCAATCTCATTCTTTCCACATATGGGTTCTCAATCTGTTCCTCCGTCTTCTCCACCTGGACCCACGAGCGCACGACCACCTCCCCATTGTCCATAGGCAATCTGCCACCAAGAGGTGCATTCCCTGCTTGCCTATCAGCCTGTTCATTCCCCCGCACCCCCGCATGGCCAGGGCAAAATATCCATACAATTCTCACAATCTGTGACCTCTGAAGCGACGAGAGCCATTCCACACGAAACATTCCTTTCTCCACCTTACTAAGCATACTCTTTGAATCCGTAATGAATACAACGTGTGTTGCAGTAGTCTCCTCTAGCCAACGGAACGCCGCTGTTACTGCCTCCACCTCTATTCTCATGCTGGAGGTCGTAATCTCATATGCCAGACTCTCCTTTTTCAAGACTCGTCCGTTAGCCTTTGCAATAAAACCC
The DNA here is from genome assembly GCA_963921405.1 of Cepaea hortensis. Lineage (NCBI taxonomy): Eukaryota > Metazoa > Mollusca > Gastropoda > Stylommatophora > Helicidae > Cepaea > Cepaea hortensis. Next base: position 313,894,019 of record OY992876.1, on the reverse strand, counting down.
CAACCACCACGTCTGTTTCTCACCACTGACCTATCGATGTAGATGACTATGTCACCTTGATGTGTGTTACTCTTGATCAGCTGTTGCACTTCAAACTCAGTGCGGCCCGCTGCTCATTCTCTGTACTCACGGCCCAGTGTTATTACTACATTGTGCCAGTCCGTCATGTCTTCCGAAACTTCAACCCACTCTCTTCCACGATTGATGGTCTCGGAGTACTAGAGAACTTCTGAGAAGTCAAGGCGGCGGTTATTATATTAACCATATCAACCATCTAGTTCAGATTGGTTTATAAAAATATAGGACTGGTACCATATGCGAAATGCGCCCCAGGTCCTGTAATATTGCAGGAAGGCATTAAAGTCATTTGTACGTTGTATTGATTGTTGTAATGGAATCCAAGGAGATAGGATCTCTGTTACACCCCGAGCCCTGGAGTATTAGACTCTTAGTTATTTCTCACTCTTTCAATAGAAACAATTACCACAACTAGGGGAGTGTTAATCACTGAAACAAGAAATACGACACATTCCAATTTGTCAGCAATAAGACAGACTAACAACAACAAATTAATTCAGAAAAAGAACATAGCTTGGAAGAATATTGTGAAGAGCGTCTTTCTAGAAACTTTCTTTTCACGGTCGTTTAGATTTCTATGGGAGGTGGTTGCGTATAGAACGAGCATCCCATGATGATCACATTGTGAGTCTGAGTGTGTAATGTGCATGTGGTAATCAACTTGGAACACAAACAATTGTCATGACCCGGAACCGTATGTCATTCCCTCCCTAGGAATGCTCCTGTTTAGTACAAATAGTTGATCTATGGACGCTCCACAGGTTTTCAGGCTGTACTGATGGACAAGTTCCTTCTACCCCTGGGTAGAGGATGCATAGTCACATCCACACAGCCTCCATCCGGTCAATCAGAGTTCTCAGAAATAATTAAAAAGGGGGAATCTGAAAAGAAGGAAAACAACGACAAACAATCACCTCGTGAATAACCTATGTTTTGTCCCACCATTTATTCACATCCCAACAATCAACACTCTCCTCATGCTGTTCATGCCTTCAGCTCTCCCAAGAACAGACCCCAAAGGATTTGCCCCAACCAATCCTATCCATCACGACCAGAAAAATATTTCCCCTTAAGCATTCCAAAGAAGGAATCGTAACATTTCAAAAGAATTACATATCCAGCCGTGATAGGGATAGTAACTTATCCTCCTTCCTGAATCATCCATCCTAGAAAGTAAGGACAGTAGCGACCAGAGTACCTAAAGGAGGAAATCAGAGAGTATACTTCAGAATATGGCATGCCACAGAATGATGGAAACCCAAAGTCAACCAAACTTTCAAAGAAAAGAGTCCAACGATTTTGAGTAACTGGCAGAAACCTAATGCCAAGGATTCCCTGTGATTAACTTTTTCTAACCGGCGATAGAACCGTTGAAACCTAATAAAACTATCAGAATAGAATGAACAATCGTCCCAAGAGAATTCGCAACCTATCTATTGTACCGTTGATATTGAAACGCATAATTGAAACATAGGCACCTTTGTCCCCATATGGCCTCCTTCCCAAGGCCATAGGACACAGGAAATTATAGTATCATATAGGCTTTCCTCTCTCACGAAACAAATCATCCCAACAGAACTGGTCAACGTATTAGAAACTTGGTGATAAGGAATATCTACACTTGAATCGCCCTCTCGGAAAACCTGCTGGCAACTCTCTAGGAAAGAATCCGTGACAACCTCTACGTCAGTCATAGAACGTTCAACTATATTGCAAGAAAAGCCGTAGCTAAAAGAAAGATACACTGGAATTTTCGTGACTATATCTAAATCCGGCATATCTTGAAACTAATTATAGATACATACGAATTATACCAGGCTAAACTACATACAAAATAGGATTTCGTGTATATATGGTGATATTCGGATGGGGAAGAATGGCATGAAACAATCCAGCAGACCTGATAGTGGCCAATTTAGTCACACTTGTCCACGAGTCAAGGCGTCTGTGGCACAGGCGATAGTGAAACGGGCAGTTTCGTCATTTCACGACGTGAGGTGTCGAGGCTTCGAAATTACTGGCGGTGAATTGGAAGTAGGCGGCTTTGCGTTTATTTCAGTGTTATGAAGCTTCGGTCGATAAAAGGCAATGACAAACAACTGCACCTTTTACCAATAATTAAACAATCAAAGATAGGGAGCGACAAACAAACAGGCGAACATATTGGCTGGGTCTGCAACGCTGGGTGGGGTATTGGAGACTGATCAGGCAGATGTGGCCGGGGCCCGTTGGGGGTAATGTGTATAGCCTTGACAAACAGATACATCATCACCACCTGGAGAGAATTGTTCAACAGACAGTGACCAGAGCATCTGACCGACACTCAGGACTCTGAGAAAAGACCAGGTAAATACATAATCAGACTGCATCTGGTACCATTAGTATTGGGACTCTTCGTTGGCTGTTGAAGATGAGGACGGAGCATATTATTGGTCACTTGCACTGGAGGTCAGCAGGTCAGCATGGCTGAATGGATAAGACTGCATGTTCTTAAACATCCAGTGTGCTGATGCTGAGGTTAACGGTTCAAGCCGTACACCGGACAGCTGGACTAAAATGTTGAAGTGTCGTCCTTGACTTGGGAACGTAAATTACAAGCACCTCTGAAGACGGAGTCGGTTCGCCTGATGGCGAGGGACACTATTAATAGGGAAAGCTAATCCACACGCAAAATTCAGTCCATCACTACTATAAATAGTGTGCATGGACTTAAGTTCAAAGCGAGCGAGCGCAAAAAAAAAAATTAAACACTTGAGGTCAGAAAAATGTGACTGAAATATTACATCGAACTTGTTCTGTTGTATCATAGCGGAAGAATTGGAGGCCATGGAGATACCTTGGTCTGCAAGTGTAACAAGTGTAACTAGCAACGACTTCATGAAAGATGCTCATTATATACAAATTAGCTGACCCGGCCCGGCTTCGCCTATCCCATGGCAGGGATCTATCTATCTATCTATCTATCTATCTATCTATCTATCTATCTATCTATCTATCTATCTGTCTGTCTGTCTGTCTGTCTATCTGTCTGCATGTCTGTCTGTCTGCAGGTCTGTCTGCCTACTTGTCTGCCTGCTTGTCTGTCTGCTTGTCTGTCTGCTTGTCTGTCTGTCTGTCTGTCTGACCCGGCCCGGCTTCGCCCAGCTCCTGGTGGGGAGCATCTCATTTAATTCATATAAGTAGTCATATAAGCTCCCGTTCCCGACTGTCTGTCTGTCTGTCTGTCTGTCTGTCTGACCCGGCCCGGCTTCGCTCAGCTTCTGGTGTGGATCTTCTCATTTAATTCATATAAGTAGTCATATAAGCTCCCGTTCCCGACTATCTATCTGTCTGTCTGTCTGTCTGTCTGTCTGTCTGTCTGTCTGTCTGTCTGTCTGTCTGTCTGTCTGTCTGTCTGACCCGGCGCGGCTTCGCCCAGCTCCTGGCGGGCAGCGTCTCATTAAATTTATGTAACAAAAAAAAATTAACTTAAGAATGTCCTTCCACACACCATTCATTATTTTTAATGAGAACAGTTTTTAATCACCTATATGACTGTAGATAACTTATTTAAACATAACAAGATGAGTTAGAAAATTTTCACTATTTAAATAGATGCATTATTTTTATGAAAACTTTGAAAATACCTTAAAGATTATACCATTATGTATTATAACTCATATGCCTGTAAATAGCTGTAGACAAAGAGTTTATAAATCCTTGAAAGCAATGCAACGATCTATATATAAAATATATAGCAATGCTATTAAAAGTTATGCCCCTTGAAATAACTTTTCTTAAGTTAAGTCCCCTCGCTATATATAAATGATAATGTAAATTTAAATATTAAATTTTAGTAAGTAAATAGCTGATTGTACACTAACACACTATAACAGTTGGCTGCATGGGAATGAAAAGAATACATGTAGAAAATTTCATCTCAATCGGATGGACCGTTATCGAACGCATCAAATACATCCCTACATCCCTACATACATACAACGTCTTTTATGTATATAGATAATAGAATAGAAAGCGACAAACGGTACTCTGTGGTCGTACAATTAGTTTGTTTGTTGTTGTTTGTCCATCAAGAATGATGACGACCATTCATTTCATCCAATGGGGTTGAAAGAAATTAGTAAAGATGCACCGAGGAACAGCATGATGTCTGGAAAAGTCAGTGCTAGAGAAGGCAGGCTGAGAGAAATGATAAGAGAAGTTACAATTGTGAGCTAGTTAATCAACTCTTTGGGATGCATCCATACGGCGGAAATCAGTATTGTTGTAGATGCAACTGTTTATCTCTGCTGACTTCCCTCTATATATCCATATGTAACTGTTTGCACACCTTCGGCTCTACTTTGTGTTATTTGGTACCTTTCACAACAAAACTTCCGCGCCAAGGAGAATGCATAATCGCCTCACAACATTTCACAGCGATACTTTTCTTCCGTTTAAGCTGTAATCATTAGATCATTAGATGAAAATCACCAAGATCTAAACGTCGATTCGTTGTGCTGTTGTGCAAGTTGTTTTTATCGGTTTTTTTTTTTTTTTTTTAAGCTTGTATGTTTGTTGTTACGTTTACACTGTGATTTCGGTGTCCCGGATTTGCGCTAGCTGTAAGGTAGTACACTTGTGTATGTGTTTATTATCTCTCACTTTTTGGCAGGAGTTACACATATATAACAGTGTTATAGGAGTTAGGAGGCATTAAGGTGTGCAACGTAACGGTTTTGTTATGGAGCAGTGCACGGGTAAGCGCCATAGTAGGAGGTAGCTATGGGGGTTGTGGTGTGACGACAGAGTGGTCGGAAGTTAGGAACCGCAGGAGTTGACCATCAGACCGGTCGTATGTTTGGGATACATCTGGAATGTTAGCGGGCCTCTGTGTTTTTCATAAACCTCAATTGTTGTTAGCCAACTTGAGTATACTGCTATACCTTCGTTTGATACGAGAACCTTGTTTGATACGAGAACCTTGTTTGATACGAGAACCTTGTTTGATACGAGAACCTTGTTTGATACGAGAACCTTGTTTGATACGAGAACCTTGTTTGATACGAGAACCTTGTTTGATACGAGAACCCAATAAAAATGGAAACTGAAGGATATGGAGTTGAATTGTCTGTAATTCAAGGTTAACGACTTTGCCTCGACCTTGCCTCCCCTGCGCTGCTACACATACCTAGCTGTGTTAATTGTGTAGAGAGAGAAATGAGATGAATTGTCCCAGATGTTGGTATGGTGACATATCATCAACAGGATTCGTCTAGAATATCGGTGAGTGAGATCTGTGGAGAGACATGATCGCTACACCACCTTGCACACCACGTGTAGATGCCTTATTGTTATGAAATATATACTCAAGAATCAACTTCACCTCGCTCGGGACATTCCCACCTGTGCTTCGGCTTCTTCTACAGTAGCCATGGAAGATTTGCCATGCCGATGGTAGCAGTGACAGCCTGATTGAACGTTTTCTTCTACAGTAGCCAACGAAGATTTGCCATGCCGATGGTAGCAGTGACAGCCTGATTGAACGTTTTCTTCTACAGTAGCCAACGAAGATTTGCCATGCTGATGGTAGCAGTGACAGCCTGATTGAACGTTTTCTTCTACAGTAGCCAACAAAGATTTGCCATGTCGATGGTAGCAGTCACAGCCTGATTGAACGTTTTCTTCTACAGTAGCCAACGAAGATTTGCCATGCCGATGGTAGCAGTGATAGCCTGATTGAACGTTTTCTTCTACAGTAGCCAACAAAGATTTGCCATGCCGATGTTAGCAGTGACAGCCTGATTGAACGTTTTCTTCTACCGTAGTCAGCGAAGATTTGCCATGCCGATGGTAGCATGAAATGAATTTGCCATGCCGATGGTAGCATGGATATTGGGCCGTGTCGGACAGAGTTCTACTAGTTAAGTTAAGTGGCAGACCTTTTAGCATGAATATTATTCAAGTATATGCCCCAACAGGAGAATCCAGTGAAGATAGTGTAGAAGAATTTTATAACGACATTGAGTCTGCCTTAAAGAAATGTAAAAAGTCAGAAATAAACATCATAATAGGGGACTTCAATGCAAAAGTAGGAAATCAAGGAGATAGCTACACATTAGGAAACTATGGTGTAGGAGAGAGAAATGAAAGAGGATACAGACTCGTAGAGTGGGCAAAAGAACAGGAAATGATTGTAGGAAACACCTGGTTCAAACAACACCCTAGAAGATTATGGACATGGAGGAGTCCAGATAGCAGGATTAGAAACCAGATTGACTACATTCTGATTAGCAGAAGATTTAGAAACGCATTAACAATAGCAAAAACAGTTCCCAGTGCTGATTGTTATAGTGACCACAGATTACTCACAGGAACATTGAGGATAAAGTTGAAGAAAGTCAAGTATATAACAGGAAACACTAAATATGATTTATGTACATTGAGTAATGACAAGGAAATACAAAACAAATTCAACATAGAAGTACAGAACAGATTTGAAATTTTGTCCGATCTAGAGATCCTATTCCAGGATGTGGATGATCAATGGGAAACGTTGAAGAATTCAATCAATGTGGCTGCAGAAACAACTATTCCAAAATTAAAGAAGGTGGGTCGTAAGAAATGGATGACTGCAGAAATTTTACACCTCATGGAAACAAGAGGACTCAACAAAAATAATTCTGTCAAATATGAAGAAATTCACAGACAAGTCAGAACATTATGTAAGGAGGCAACAGAACAATGGCTTGAGGAAACGTGCTCAGAAATTGAAAGCCAACACAACAGTCAAAACACCAAATTAGTGCACAAAAGAATTCAGGAACTTACTAATAAAAGAACAAGTACATCAACAGGGTGTCTAAAAACTGAAGATGGCAAAATCATAATAGAAAAAGACCAGATTCTACAGGTATGGACAGATTATGTGAAACAACTTTATGATGATAACAGAGACGAACAGTATGATATTAGATTTAATAATGAAGGACTGCCAATTTTGGAGATGGAGGTTCGAAATGTTCTTAAGCATATGAAAGCTGGCAAGGCCCCCGGTGCAGATAACAGCACAACAGAAATGATTAAAGCTTTAGAAGAATTTGGACTAGAGCAAGTCACCAGACTGCTGAACACATTATATGATACTGGAGATATACCTCCTGATTTATGTAACTCTATATTTATTGCAATCCCAAAGAAATCAGGAACCTTGGAATGTGATCAACACAGAACAATTAGTATAACGAGTCACATCACAAAGATTTTGCTAAGAATTATCATGCAAAGAATGAGGAAGAAGATACAACCTGAAATAGGGGAAGAACAATGCGGGTTTGTAGAAGGAAAGGGAACAGTAAATGCTGTGTATATGCTGCGAACAGTTATTGAACGTGCTATGGAAGTAAACAAGGATATACATCTTTGCTTTATCGACTATACAAAGGCTTTTGATAGCGTTGGACATGTCAGCATGGTGGATATGCTGGCAGATCTTCAAATTGATGGGAAAGACATTAGACTTATAAAAAACATATATTGGAAACAACAAGCTGCAATAAGGATTGATAATGAAGTGGGACAGTATCAGCCAATTAAGAGAGGTGTTAGACAGGGATGTAAGATGTCTCCAGATCTTGTTTCCCTGTACAGTGAAAATATTTTCAGAAATGTAGAGGATATAAATGGAATCAGCATTGGAGGACGAAACATCAATAACATTAGATATGCAGATGATACAATATTAATTGCAGACAATCCGCAGGACCTGCAACAATTAGTAGATGCGGTTGTTGTACACAGTGAGCAGCTGGGGTTAGAATTAAATTGTAAAAAGACTCAGGTTATGGTCGTCAGTAGGAAGGAAGAAGTGCCTCAAAGTAATATACAAGTAAATGGAAATATTCTTCAACAAGTGAATCGGTACAATTATCTTGGAACAGTTATAACATCTGATGGGAGATGCCTTGAAGAGATTAGAACAAGAATCGCCATGGCGAAAGTAGCCTTTAGCAAGATGAAAAATATTCTGACCAATAAAAAGATGTCAATTGAAACGAGAAAAAGAGTGTTGAGGGGATACATAGAGCCTGTTTTTGTGTATGGATGTGAAACTTGGACAATGAACAGTCAAGCTGAAAAGCATCTGATGGCTGCAGAAGTGTGGTTCCTGAGGAGAATGCAAAGAATACCATGGACAGACAGAAAAACCAATGACCAAGTACTACAGGAGACAAATGAACAACGTAAACTGATTAGAGAAATTAGACGTAGACAGTCAAAATAAAAATTTTTGGACATGTTTTGAGAAGAAATGGATTGGAGAACTTAGTGACAACTGGCAAGATCGAAGGGAACAGACCAAGAGGAAGACCGAGAGGAAAATACCTGGATGGCTTGGCCATATGGCATGGACGAGACAGGAACACTGAGCTGATCCACGACACTGGTGATCAAGTGAAATGGCGAGACATGACCGCCCACGCTTTCCGGCATGGCACATGATTGATTGATTGATTGATGGTAGCAGTGACAGCCTGATTGAACGTTTTCTTCTACAGTAGCCAACAAAGATTTGCCATGCCGATGGTAGCAGTGACAGCCTGGTTGAACGTTTTCTTCTACAGTAGCCAACGAAGATTTGCCATGCCGATGGTAGCAGTGACAGCCTGATTGAACGTTTTCTTCTACAGTAGCCAGCGAAGATTTGCCATGCCGATGGTAGCAGTGACAGCCTGATTGAACGTTTTCTTCTACTGTAGCCAACAAAGATTTGCCATGCCGATGGTAGCAGTGACAGCCTGATTGAACGTTTTCTTCTACAGTAGCCAACGAAGATTTGCCATGCCGATGGTAGCAGTGACAGCTTGATTGAACGTTTTCTTCTACAGTAGCCAACGAAGATTTGCCATGCCGATGGTAGCAGTGACAGCCTGATTGAACGTTTTCTTCTACAGTAGCCAACGAAGATTTGCCATGCCGATGGTAGCAGTGACAGCCTGATTGAACGTTTTCTTCTACAGTAGCCAACGAAGATTTGCCATGCCGATGGTAGCAGTGACAGCCTGATTGAACGTTTTCTTCTACAGTAGCCAGCGAAGATTTGCCATGCCGATGGTAGCAGTGACAGCCTGATTGAACGTTTTCTTCTACAGTAGCCAACGAAGATTTGCCATGCCGATGGTAGCAGTGACAGCCTGATTGAACGTTTTCTTCTACAGTAGCCAACAAAGATTTGCCATGCTGATGGTAGCAGTGGCAGCCTGTCTGCCCTTATTTACCCTTGGTGTTGCTGATGTTGTTGTTGTTGTTGTTGTTGTTGTTGTTGTTGTTGTTGTCTTCCACTTATGCGTTATGTGCCGCGTGGAGGAGTAATTCACGTCCCAACGCCTGTAACTTGCTGCTTTCCTTCAATTTCCTCCATAATTCATGAGCCGTATTCTCTGACTATTGATGTGAACTTATAAATCCATGTGTAACGTGATTTTATCGTGTTCAAGTGTTACTGTTGCTTGTGATTAACCTGGGCGCTTATGACACGTTTATGCTTGACATTGTGCTGGAGTTACAGGTTTATGATTCGAACAGTGCTGGAGTTATATGTTTATAATTCACACAGTGCTGGAGTTATATGTTTATAATTCACACAGTGCTGGAGTTATATGTTTATAATTCACACAGTGCTGGAGTTACATATTTGTACTTCACACAGTGCTGGAGTTATATGTTTATAATTCACACAGTGCTGGAGTTATATGTTTATAATTCACACAGTGCTGGAGTTATATGTTTATAATTCACACAGTGCTGGAGTTACATGTTTGTGCTTCACACAGTGCTGGAGTTACATGTTTGTGCTTCACACAGTGCTGGAGTTACAGGTTTATGATTCACGCAGTGCTGAAGTCACATGTTTGTGCCTCACACAGTGCTGGAGTCACATGTTTGTGCTTCACACAGTGCTAGGGTTACAGGTTTATGATTCACGCAGTGTAGGAGTTACAGGTTTGTGCTTCACACAGTGCTGGAGTCACATGTTTGTGCTTCACACTGTGCTGGAGTTACAGGATTATGATTCACACAGTGCTTGAGTTTCAGGTTTATGATTCACACAGTGCTGGAGTTGCATGTTTGTGTTTCACACAATGCTAGAGTTATGCTTCACACAATGCTAGAGTTACAGGTTTATGATTCACTCAATGCTGGAGTTACAGGTATATGATTCACACAGTGCTGGAGTTACAGGTATATGATTCACACATTGCTGGAGCTACATGTTTTTTCTTCACACAATGCTAGAGTTACAGGTTTATGATTCACAATGCTGGAATTACAGGTTTATGTTCACTCAGTTCTGGAATTACAGGTTTATGTTCACTCAGTGCTGGAATTACAGGTTTATGTCCACTCAGTGCTGGAGTTACAGGTTTATGATTCACACAGTGCTGGAGTTACAGGTTTATGCTTGACTCTGTGGCGGAGTTCTGAGACATGTTTATACTTCACTCTGTGGCCGAGCTATGTGTGCCATTATGCCTATGAGACCAGGGCTAGTCCCCTGTCAACAATGCCCACTTGAGATTTGCATGCAGCAAACAAAACCCAGCGTCGCATGAAAGGCAATGACGTCACAGGTAACTATGTGTGGTACAGTCAGCGTGTGTGGCCTACAGGGTTAGTGGACGCAATAACACAATCCCCCCACATATCGGTTCGAAGGTCCGGAATCGGCTGCAGAAAACGTGCGAGAACACCGCTTTGCGTTTATTTGAATGTAATGAAGATCAGCGGTCAGAAACCAACGACAAACGCATCATCATTATGTGCATGCCGATAAGCGTGAGCGGTCATGTTTCGCCATCTCACACGATCACCAGAGTCATTGATCAGCTCAGTGTTCTTGTCTCCACCATAGCACGTGACTAAGCTATCTAGGTATTTACTTCTTTTCCTACCTCTTGTTCTTTTCCCCCTCAGTCCTGTAAGTTGTCACCTAGGTCTCAATTTATTTTCTTTTTTCTTCTCATAACGTGCCCCAAAAAACTGTGACTGTCTACCTCTAATGTTGAGGTGAGTTGAGTTGAGCTAAGAATCCACATCACTGCACTCAAGACATTCCTATATGCGCCCCGTCCCCTCGTTCAACAGCCAGCGAAGAGTTGCACTACTAATCGTTCCCACCGTTATCTGATTGAAAGTTCGCATGGTCTTCACTCACAGTTTTGAGATTCTACCAGAGCCCCTGCCAATCTCCCGCAATCTCATCCTTTCCACATAAGGGTTCTCAATCTGTTCCTCCACCTTCTCCACATGGTCCCACAGGAGCACGACCACCTCTCCCTTGTCCTTAGTTAATCGATCTCCAAGAAGTACATTCCATGCCAGCCTACCAGCATGTTCATTACCCCGCACTCCCTCATGGTCAGGGCAAAAGATCCATAACATTTTTACAATCTGTGACCTCTAACGCGAGGTGAGCCATTCTACAAGAAACATTCCTTTCTCCACTTTGTGTACGTCTAATTTCTCTAATCAGTTTACGATTGTATGAACCGGATGTATGGTCAACGGGTTAAAGGCGGGAGAACAAAAGGGTAGGGGCTAGTGGTGGAGAGGTGCCCATGTTAGCGGAAGAGTAAAAATTGGGATTGGCGAAGATGTCACGGACAGTGTTGCCATCTCCCTTTGATGAAAAAGCAACAAAATCGATCCAAAAAAGCACTAAAAAGAACCAACAAGTTTTAGGAAGCACCAAGAAAATAAAGCACCAACTGTTTTTATTACAAATGTAACAAGGTAGCACAGTATAATTTATTATTATCACTTCATATTACAATGAAGTTTATTCCAGATCCGCCAAATCCCAATCAGAATTACTCTCGAGCCAAAAAAGCACAAATAGCAATACTATTTTTTGGGAAATCACTAAAACAAGCACTGGTGGTATTCATTCAAAATGTTATAAAGTAGCACATTATAATTTATTATTATCACTGAATATTAGAATGAAGTTTATTCCAAATCTGCCAAATCCCAGTCAAACAACTCCTCTTCAGTTTCTGTAGCTATTTCCTGCTGTGTTTGCTCCTGCGATGATGAGGATGAGGAGGATGATTGAAAGAAACATGTATATGTCTCCTGTGATCCAATTTTTCGCAGAATATCCTTAGGTAGTTTATAATCATGACAGCATTTGCCATATCTTTTCATTCAATATCTAAAAGTCAAAACAGCTGTCAAACTCTTGATGCTCAGTCTATTCCGCAATTTTGATTTTATAACTCCCATCTGACTGAAAATACTCTCCACGTCCGCATTAGAATGAGATACAATGAGCACAGTTAAAGCTAAATATGTAAGATGTTGGAAAGGATTTTCACCGGTGGCATCCTTGTATGAGGCTATTTCTGCCCACAGTCCAAGTGTGTCAGAGATCTGTGTCCACTGCATATGATGAAGTTTTCTCCACTGGAAATCGATGCGGGTGAGAGTAGCTGCATCTTCTACAAACATTTTAGCAAGATCCAATATACAGGGCTTCATTGGCTGTAGACATTCACTTCCACTAAGACATGACATGGACTGCAACACTCGAACGTTATCGGGTGTAAGTAAACCCAGCTGTGTCAATAGCTCTATTAAAAACTGGATGCACCTTCCACGAATTTCTTTCTCATCGGGAAACGTGTAGTCTGCTGTTTCTTTCTCAACCTCATAACCTAGATTGGGATTAGGATCTAAATAATCTTGAATAGCATCACTTTCTGTTATTTTTTCCCAGGAATAGCAATCTTTGAATTGATAGAATCAATGAGCTGGACAAGATCGCTGAGTAGTTTTGTTGGATCCTGTATATCTGCTTCGAATTTCTTATTCACACTTTGAACTTTTCCGAGAATATGCTTGAAAAATATGAGATACTCATAGTTTTTCATGTCGCTAAACATAGAATGTAGAAGTTCTGCTGTATAACAGCGCTCGTTGAGTCTTGCTACATCAAAATGAGTTCTGAGCTCGACCCACTGCTGCAATATTCTGACAATGGCAGATTGAATGGACATCCATCGTGTCTGGTTTAATTGAACCATCTTCAGCGGATGTTGTCCATCATTTTTGAAACAAAAAGCTCCCTGTACTTTGCTTGACGAAGACTTGAGTGAGAAAACCAGTTATATGTTTCTCTAATCGTGAACTCTATGTTCCTGGGCAGACAAGCAGCTGCAGCCTGTGACACTGCCAGCTGAAGGGAATGACATACACACCTAATTAGTACCAGATGAGGAACTTCGGGTTTTAATTTTGTATAAACTCCATTGTTTACACCTGTCATGACAGACGCATTGTCAGTGCCGAGTGCAACTAGTCTTTGCAACTCAAGTCCATTCTTGTTTAAACAATCTTTTAACGCATTGCATATTGCCTGTGCGTTGCAGCCACTCAGTTCAACTAAATCTAAGTAAGTAACCACAAACTGCTTTCTTGTCGTTGAGTAGTACCTAATAGCTACACCAAGTAACTTAGTTTCAGAAATGTCATTTCTCTCATCAATCAATAAGTATTTACTTTTGCCAATATCAGCTGTCAAGTTTGTTGTGAAATATGGTGCAAGTACATTTGAAATAACTGCTCTGTACTTAGTTCTCCTCAGCTTAAAGTTCTTGCAACCTTTGCTGTCACCAAAGTGTACCTTGCAGAGTTCACTTAAATGGTCAACAACGCGAAGCGAACAATGGCTAGCTATGAACAAAGACATGCATCCTTCTGTTTCTTTGACATCATCTTTCAGTTTGTCAAATGCAATTGTTGTTTGCCTGTGTGTACTGAATGGTTGTTCGGCGTTCTGATGTTTCGTTGTATTCTTGTGCCTCTCAATATCATTTAACCTGGCTGCAATTGAACATTTGCAATATTTGCAAAAACACTTAGTATTATCCCCTTCTACTTTTAACAACCATTTTTGAAATCTTGTGTCACTGAGCCACTGTTCTCTGAAATGTTGACAATATTTCTTGCTCATGGTGAAACACAAATAAGCTTAAATGAAAGGATAATGTAGACACCACAAAATTATAAACTCGATTACAAGCTAATATGTATTGACGTTTGGACTTGTCTGCAAGATGGTGTTCGCTTTCAGCTAAATCGTATTAAAGGGAGTTAAATTAGTTGAATATTGCGCGGAAACGTACTAAGACTGTTTTACTCCCTCGCTTCAGTTCAAATTCGGCTTTTTAGTGTTGCCAAAATGATTTTTAAATTAATTTTTACCCACCCCTTAAAAAGCACCAAAAAGCACCAAAATAATTTTGTGAAGCACCAAAGTCGCGCGGCCCGGCTAAAAGCAAAATTTTCGCAGTAAATGACTTGACAAAGCACTAAATTTAGTGCGAAAAGCACCCAAACCACGGCCCGTGGGCCACTTGTGGCCCGCCAGATGTCAGAAAGTCGCACGCGAGGCCTTGTTATTTAATATAATATATTTTAATAATTTCAAAAATGCACTCAGAGAGCCCCGTCAGTGTGCGATAATTTACTCTGCTCGTGGTTGTTATGCTAAGATATTATCGAATGCGCCTGTTCAGTTCGCAACGAAACGTTATAAAGTTCCCATATCCCAGCCTTGTCGACCAATCCTAGTCCCCAAGTAGCCATGTTGTAGTCTGTTACAACTGTTTGGCAGAGTCAGTAGTATTGTGTTGAAATTAGATTTTTCCAAATAAAAATTTACCGTTAAAGCCTATAAACATGAGTGTGGAAAATCCAAAATCAAACAATGGTAAAATGCGAAAATATTAAGACGTTGTTTGTCGTGAATTCCACGAAGATTGGACGGAGAAATTTATATGTATGCCTAGCCGTAGTGGTAAACCAGTTTGCTTAATCTGCGGATTTTGTGTTTCTGTTACCCCCCCCCCCCCCCCCCCTTTTCAAAAAAATAAAAATAATAATAATCTGCAACGACACTTCACGACCACACATTCACCACACATTCAGACATAAATGCTCAATATCCTATCAATGCGGAGTTAAGAAAAAATTTCATAGCTAAACAAGAAAATTCTCTGAATAGGCAGCAGTTATTTTTCACCAAGGCTAACTAACAGAGCAAGAGTGCTGTTGTTGCGTCGTACGAAGCTGCTCTTCTGTTGGCTCGCAAAAAGAAGCCGTTTACCGATGCAGAAGAAATAATCAATCCTTCCCTCAAAACTGCTGCTAGATTGCTTGGCGATAAAAAGTGTGAAACAAAATTTGATCACATTCCTTTGTTTAATAATACTATGGCTAGACGAGTTGAAGAATTAGCCAAATTTGTTCATCGTCAAATAGCAGCACATATCAAACATTATAAATTTTTATCATTGGCAATAGATAAATCCACTAACATTTCTGACACAGCTCAGGTCGCAGTTTTTGTTCGAGCTATAAACGATAATTTTGAAGTCATTGAAGAACTTCTAGGACTTGAATCAATGCATGCAACTACTAAAGAGACTGCTCTGTTTGAAGCTCTGAAGTTGTATGTAGAGAAAAACAACACAGAATGGACCAAATTGGACAGTGTATTCACCGACGATGCTCCGGCTTTGACGGGTAAAATGTCTGGATGTCCACTATTATTGGAACAGTTTCTTGGCCGTACTATATTAAAATATCAGTGTATCATTCACCAAGAAGCTGTGTGTGGAAAGACATTAAATCTGAAACATGTCATGGGTGTTGTTCTGAGATGTATGAACAAAATTCGAAGCAAGGCGCTGAACAGGCGTGAGTTCAGACAGTTTCTATCAGACCTGAACGAGGAATACGGTGAGCTACTGTTACACTGTAATGTCAGATGGCTATCTAACGGGAAAGTTCTTTCACGATCCTGGGCACTGAAAGATAGTGTCTATCTGGTTCTGTCTGAAATAAATGAAGTGCCTACAGATCGGGAATGTCTGCTGAACGATGACTGGCTTAATGACCTGGCATTTTTATTGGACATCGTGTCTCATTTAAACTCTTTAATTGCGAGGATCCAGGGGGGGGGGGGGGATAAACTATTCACAAATTTTTGCGATGACATTTTTTAAATTAAAATGAGACTACGACTGTTTATCGGATGACTGACTGAAGGGGTTTTAGAGGCGTTTCCAACTCTGACGACGCCTGTAGTGGAAAAGAAATGTTACTTGTTACAGTACAAAGTAAACGTTGAAAGGGTTCTGGGTATCTTTCAGTCGAGATTACAAGAGTTCACAATAGAGGAGGGTAATGTTGCGCTCTTCATAAATCCATTCGCATTTCCTGATGCCAAGCTCTGTTAATTACAGCAAAACCTTCAGCACGGAGTAATTGAAATGAAATGCAATTCTGCACTGAAATGTAAATCTCTGGAGCTGCCTGCTTCACCTTCAGCTGATCATATGATTTCATTCTGGCGACTATTGCCTGTCGAGCAATTTGAATACTTGCGTTGATTCGCCCATGGATACACTTGTCGTTTTGGCTAGACTTAAGATGTAAGCAGTCATTTTCCACAATGATCGTTGTGAAAAAAAAAAAAAAAAACAAGCAACGTTCCAGACTCACGGACAGTAACCTAGCTGCGCATATGACTTTGGGCACGACAGATTTGTGCCCAAACATTGATAAACTGGCATCTGAACTTAAGTAACTAGTTATGAAGAACACTTACAATTGTAATTTAATTCATTAATAGTGATTTTCGAAACTGATTTAAAATGTATTGTTAAATGAACTTTTGATTTTAAACCAAAAAATGACCGCAGTTTAGTACTGACATTGAATGCCTTTAAAGTTTTATAATTTTGTTGATGAAAGTTAAGAAGGGTAAGAATGATATTGAACGACTTTTATAATTTTATAATGTCGTGGCCCGTTAACTACCGAAATGAGTAAACATGGCCTTCTGCTTGAGAACCCTTGTAACCACTGCAATAGAGCCACGCAAACATTAACACTAAATAAACACACGCCAACTCAGCGAACCAAATGTTTGAAGCAAAATGTTATTACAACATAAACCGCGAATTTCATGACTTCATTACGTGCATGGCAACAATGAGACACGAATACACAAGCATAATGGCAAGCTGGCAACTGTTGTTAAATGAACACAGACGTCATAGACAAAATATTGGACGATTTATTGTCTGGCATGTTTCGCAGCATCTGGCCAGGTACCTACTGCAGAGTTATATATTATATGAAGTGAATAAATGGATAATACTTTGGTTGAAATACTAAATACATATTATTCAGCCAAAGTGAGGTCAGCATGGCCGAATGGATAAGAGCACTCGTTCTTAAACTGCCGCTGTGCTGATGGCAAGTTCAACCAGTACACCGCTCAACTGGACTAAAATATTAACTTCTCGTCCTTGATTTAGAGACGTAAATTACCAGTACCTCAGAAGTCGGAATGGGTTCGCCTGGTGGCGAAGGACATTAGTAGTAGGGAAAGCGGTCCCACACACACACACAAATCAATCCTGTGTGGACTAAGATCGAGTTAAAAGCGAGTGAACAGGAAATAGTTGTGTCAAAGTATTATCCATGTATTCACTTCATGTGATATACAACTCTGCAGTATGCATCTAACCAGATGTAGTGAAATATTCCAGGCAATAAATCGTGCAATATCTTCTTCTTTTTTTTTATTTCGACTATGTTTAAATTCACCATGGGAATAAATTCTTTTGAAGTGGCTATTCCATGCTGTATATATCCACCCAGAATAAGAATAGTCTCACAGAAGTATACAACAGTGACTGTTGTGATATACCACCAATGGTGTTAGGACTACCCAGAATATGTCACAGGGGTACTCTACATTGAATGTTGCGATATTCTACCAATGGTATAAGGACTACCCAGAATATGTCACGTACGTATTCGATAGTGACTGTTGCGGTAGACTACCAATGGTGAATAGAATTATCCAGAATATGTCACAGAGGAATATTTCAGTGACTGTTGTGACACACTACCAAAAGTGTACAGGACTATGTCATAGACGTATAGACACGGTGATTGTTGTGATATACTAGTGTATGGTGTACGAGACTATGTCACTGACGTATACTACAGTGAATGTTGAGATTTTCTGCGAAAGGTGTACACGGCTACCCAGAATATGTTACAGCAGCAGATGGCAGTCATCTATGCAGTATAGCACCAATGTCTCAAACAGAAGCATCTATGAACCTGGATCTGAAGTAGTAAAAGGCATTATGAGGTTTCGTCATTGGAAAGTGCCACCTCCGCATTGACGGCTGGCTTAAGTGTCTCCACGATCCTCTCTACGGTTCATTCAGACGGGCTTCTTTCAGTTCATTCAGACGGGCTTCTTTCAATCTCTCTCTTGAAGTTTACCTCCCATATTTAAAGTTGTCCTAATTTCGCACATTTCTCCTCAACATTTTATTTCAGCACATCTTTTATTACAGGTGTCCCTCAGTATTGTTGATGTTGTTATTGTTAATGTTGGTCTTGCACATCTCACTTCCGTACACGAGCCTGACTACAACTGGTCTTCCACATCTCACATCCTTACACCAACCTTACTACAACTGGTCTTGCACATCACACATCCTTACACCAGCCTCACTATAACTGGTCTTACACGTCACACATCCTTACACCAGCCTCACTACAACTGGTCTTACACATCTCACATCCTTACACCAGCCTGACTACAACTGGTCTTACACATCTCACATCCTTACACCAGCCTGACTATAACTGGTCTTGCACATCACACATCCTTACAGCAGCCTCACTATAACTGGTCTTGCACATCACACATCCTTACAGCAGCCTGACTACAACTGGTCTTGCACATCACACATCCTTACACCAGCCTCACTATAACTGGTCTTACACATCTCACATCCTTACACCAGCCTGACTACAACTGGTCTTGCACATCACACATCCTTACACCAGCCTGACTATAACTGGTCTTGCACATCACACATCCTTACACCAGCCTCACTATAACTGGTCTTGCACATCACACATCCTTACAGCAGCATGACTACAACTGGTCTTGCACATCACACATCCTTACACCAACCTGACTACAACTGATCTTCCTCCTCCTCCTCCTCCTCCTCCTTCTTCTTCTTCTTCTTCTTCTTCTTCTTCTTCTTCTTCTTCTTCTTCTTCTTCTTCTTCTTCGTCGTCTTTTTCTGTTTCCTCTTCTTCTTCGCCTTCTTCCTCTTCTTCTTATTTTTTGTTCTACTTCTTTTTTTTCTCTTCTGTTTCTATGTTTCCAACTTTTTATTCTTCTCCTTCGATGTTCGCTATACGTCTCTCTATCTAGAAATGTCAGGGATGTCATGTCGGACATGGTCTGGGGTTTGCTGTGGTTCTGTACAATTGCCAGTCAGTGAGATCCAGTAGATGAATGCGTGCTGTTTCTTGAAAGCCCCGAGATGCACGACCCTCTACGGGGTCCCCTCGACCATCTGCAAATGTATCTCCAATATTGTAGCCTCTGTGGAACAAATCCTGATCTCTGGACAGCATACACTTATGGGTTTGTCCCCCTGTCGACTATGGATTTATGGTGGGCATAGAGAACAGATTTCGAACTACTGAAAACAGCTCATCGCCTTTGATATCCCGGGCTGACAACAGTAGGTTGTCTTTAGAGCTAGTATCTTTCGAATCGATAACTGCACACTGTCTTTGATGTTATTATCTCTCCAGCCTCGTGATAACATCACGATGTCTTTGGTGCTAGTATCTCTAGATCTGATGACATCATAATTTCTTTGCTGCTCGTATTTCTTGAATTTCTTGAACAGCATGTTTTCTTTGCTGTTATTGTCTGCCGAGTTGATTACAGCACAGCACGCTTAATTAAGGGTTATTATCTCTGGAACTGTTACTAGAATACCTTGCTTTGTGTCATTATCTCTGGACGTGATAACAGCACACAGTCTTTGGTGTAAGTATCTTTCGAGTCGATAAAAGCACACGTTTTTGATGTTAGTATCTCTTGGGTTGATAACAGCACACTGTCTTTGATGTTAGTATCTCTCGGGTTGATAACAGCACCGCTGTCGTTGGTGCTAGTATTTCTAGATGTGATAATATCTTAATTTCTTTGCTGTTGGTATTTCTTGAATTGATAACACCACATTTTATTTTGGTGTTATCTCTTCGAGTTGATGACAGCACATCACGCTTAATTAAGGGTTACAAACTCTGAAATTGATATCAGCACACTTTCCGTTGTCTCATTATCTCTCGAGTCAATAAAAGCACACTGTCTTGGTGTTAGTATAGCTTGAGTTTATAACAGCACATTGTCTTTGGGTTTAGTATGTATGGATCAGATAAGAACATGTTTTGTTTTTCTCTCGATATTTTAACAGCCCATTTTCATTACAGCTAATCTCTCTTGAGATGATAACAGCACATTTTGTTTCAGTGATAGTCTCTCTTGAACTGATAACAACAAAATTTCTTTGGTGGCATTATCTCTCGACCGCTCAGACTGCTGAACATCGAACTGAGATTGAGGTGGTTGGTAATCTCATCAACTGCCCAAACTGGCACACCCATCAGCGGTTTAGCTGCTTCGTTACTCCGACGACGTCAACTCGCTGTTCAAGGCTTCCACACTTGAGGACAGATCCTTGCACCGTCCACTCCCGCGATCCTTGACTTTAAGTGAGTACTGCAGAACTTCTGTTGTGGAGGTGTTGGGTTTGAGTCGCTCGCTGAGATGTAAGACTGTTGACCCTCTGGTGGTGCGCTCACTGAACTGGTTGTTGTGTAGACGCTCCATGCGTCGCTCTCTGAGGCTCTGTGGGGAACCGCGACACTGAGGAGGTCAACAGGTTATATTAGTGATGTTGAGGTCACAGTTTCTTAAATAAGGCATTAAGTCAAATGTCACAGATAGAACATTGGGTAACTCTTACAGCCCTGGTTATTGCTTTATCTCTCTCTCTCTCTCTCTCTCTCTCTCTCTCTCTCTCTCTCTCTCTCTCTCTCTCTCTCTCTCTCTCTCTCTCTCTCTCCTCCTTCTCTCTCTATTTCGCACACACACACACACCCAAACCACTGATACAGTCAATGGCAATGTCCTAGTTGTTACATTAACTCTCTCTCTCTCTCTCTCTCTCTCTCTCTGTATCTCTCTCTCCCTCTCTCTCTCTCTCTCTCTCTCTCTCTCTCTCTCTCTCTCTCTCTCTCTCTCTCTCTATCTCTCACACGGCCATTCAGCTGATACAGTCAATGATAAAGTCCTAGTTAATACATTAACTCTCCGTCTCACTTTTTTTTTAAAAACGCTCACACCGCGTGGCTCCCAAACACCTCAGATGTACGGTCTACCCAAGCTTCACAAGCCCGGCATCCCACTAAGACCGATCCTTTCCATGGTTAACTCGGCACAACACCGAATGGCGAGATGGCTAGCTGAAATTTTAAAGCCAGTACGACAGTCCTTCGATCCAAGAACACTCAGGGATACATTCGAACTGGTGGAATTATTGGATACTATGGACATAAACAACAAACACATGGCATGCATGGATATTGCCTCTTTATTCACCAACGTTCCATTAGATGAGACCGTGAATATAATAAGCGAACGCATTAGAGACAAACAACTAAAACTAGGCATACCATCAGCTATTCTAGAGAGGCTATTGAAATTATGTACTGCCAACATACAATTCAACTTTCTAAACAAGTCATATCGCCAAATTGACGGAGTGGCCATGGGGAGCCCACTTGAACCTATTCTAGCGGACATCTTCATGTCACACTTAGAAGAAAAGAGATCCTCAGAAATCAATAACTTGGCCTTTTACCGTCGTTACGTGGACTATATACCACAGACGAGCTACAAGCAACGTCGTTCCAGGCCACAATGAACGAGACACATATAAACATCTCTTTATCTATGGAACACGAACACAACGAAGCGTTGCCGTTTCTAAATATCCTAATGAGACGTAGAGCAGATGGCACAATTCAAAGATCAGTGTACCGCAAAGAAACATGGATTGGCCAATACTTAAATTTTCAGAGCTGAAGAATGCCTGAAACCTAAATGGGTACTCCACAGGATTTATAAAGCGCCACTGCCAACAGCCCAAACCGAAATCAGAAGTAACTACAGTCCCTAAACTTAAAGTATTCATCCAGCTAACCTTCCGAGGAGATGACGTAATGCAACGTCTGCGGGACCGGCTCACCACAGCAGTCGAGCGAACATTCTGTGCTGCAGCTCTAGTCATCAGGTACAGAAACACACCGATCCCAGTCCCAGCAGTAAAAGAACCTGTAGCTTTGTACGCCAAATCAAATTGTATTTACCAATTTACATGCAGATGCGAGGCCATCTACATAGGCAGAACTGAGCGACAGTTACATTGCAGGGTTTCGGAACATATTCCGAATTGGTTGGACAAGATACTACACACAGAAGATGGTAGCCTAGGCAGACCGACACACCGGAAAAGTCTGGTTTCATCGGTCGAGAGACATGTGCTCGAGAGTGGTCACGTGGTTGAAAGAGACAGTGCCTTCCGTGTGTTGCTCAACACACAAAGTAGTCGATTGTTAAAGTTTGCTGAAGCTATACTAGTCAACCTTCGTAAGCCGTCCTTGTGTAAGCAGAAAGACATGTTAGTCAGTTTAAAATTACCGTGGTAGACAATCGACATTTCTGTGCGAACATGTGTATATTTCAGTTTGAAGGATTTATCTAATTAATTCACGTAAGTTGTGTGATTTCTGCAGTATGTACCTGACGAGATGCAGCGAAATATGCCAGGCAACAAATCGTGCAATCTATTGTTTGTGTCTTCGTTATTCAAATTCATCACGGGAAAACATTGTTTTGAACTTTGTCCTATAACTACTCTGCAGGCACATTGCCCTGTAACTACTCTGCAGGTACTTTTCCCTTTAAGTATTTTGCAGGTACTTTGTCCTTTACCTACTCTGAAGGTAATTTGGCCTGTAACTGCTCCGCAGTTACTTTCTATTGGTACTCTGTGAGTACTTTGCCCAATAGCTACTCTGCAGGTACTTTGCCTTAAGAACATCTCTCTATGAAAATGTCTACAAAGCAGGTCACTGTCGGAAACAATCATACAGAAATACCAACCTGAAACACTCGGAAGAAAGCTTCTCGAAACTTCTTGTTCATAAAACAGTACGTGATGGGGTTACAGCAGGAAGAGACGTAGCTCAGCAAGTGAAACAGGTTCTTGCTTAGAGGAGTCAGGATCTGAAAGCACATTAACATATTCCAGCAATGAGGACTTCAGCAGCAATTGGTAACCGTACAAGTTTGGCTTCTTACTCGTATCCTACACGACGATAGTGTCAGTCGTTTACAGGATAATCTTGACAATTCTGTCGAAAGCTTCTACTGTCTTCTTCTGCTTCGTCTGTCTCTTCTTCTTCTTCTTCTTCTTCTTCTTCTTCTTCTTCTTCTTCTTCTTCTTCTTCTTCTTCTTCTTCTTCTTCTTCTTCTTCTTCTTCTTCTTCTTCTTCTTCTTCTTAAGTGTCTCTTCG